>CAUZXS010000333.1:0-65892 GCA_963585895.1 Sepioteuthis lessoniana | reverse complement strand
AAAGATATTATATCCAAGTACTTAATGTTGAAATTAACAGAACTGCTTTACACACTATAAATTTTTATTAGAAAAAACTAAATGAGAGCTACTTTTAAAATCTACTAACATTTTAGAACTGTAAACACTTAACCCTTTTGAGATTATTATAAAGAGATTCCATCAAACAAAGTTTATTAATTCACTATAAAAGATCTTTAATTACATACACACATTCTGGGGAACATAACTGAGCTCATGAATATTAATGAAAGTTGTAAATATAAGACAAAGTATATGATTAGGCTGCATTTTTATGTGGCATTTCCACACTGTTATGGAAAAATCAACAAAATCTGACCCCAGGGTCATTATCTAATGAAGGCATAGTTTTTGTTTTTCTGATGTGTATGAAATATTGTAAATATAGAAAACAAAACAAAAAAAAAGAGTATTTCTGTACAGAATGTATCAGGATTTGATCTTTTCTCTTATGTTTTCAATATGTATATAATATAATAAACAAGTTTATGCAATGTTTCCACAGTAAAGTTAATTTTATAGAAAAAATGAAGGCATTAAATGCCTTCATTTTTTCCATAAAATTAACTTTACTAATGCAAATAGAATGTTATATTGGATAGGAGATATTTGGAGAAAAATTGATTGGAATATTTATATTTCATTTAAATCATATATATAAAATAATTATTAACTAATTTAAAATCAATTATGATGGTAAGGTTACTTTATTTTTTAATGGTATATCAATCTTTCTGCCAAAACCTTCCTTGTAAAATAACAGTAGTGGTATTATCTAACTCATAGCTAAGAGGATAAGAGGGTTTATGATTTTCTCAAGGGACCAAAAGTGAATGCAAAAGCATAACTGGAGTTTGAACTTGCTTACTACAACATTTCAATCCAGCATATTTCCATTATGCAATAGGGACTTCCCTCAATTATAATGGTTGATTACATATTTAATATAACTTTGTAAATGACCAGTTGTATATATAAAGGGAGTTATATTTATGATATCCAAAGCTAATAAGTCATTCCAATGTAACTATCTTCTCTAAATGGATTAAAAAATATAACTTTTCAAGAAATAATCATAGCTATTAGAAAGAATGAGCAAGTTAATTCTAATTATCATGATAGTTATAACTTGTTAAAATTAAAAATTGTTCTTTTAATAAAAATTTTAGCTTAAACTATGCAGTAGTTTTGTTAAAAGATCTAGACTATCAGTCTTCTTTGTTTAAATTCTATGAATGAATGACTAGATACAATTTAAATTGATGTTTTTAAACAAAACAAATTGTGCTTCAATCTAAAATAAAATGTTAGTAGTCATAATCTTAAATTCATGGGATATTTTTATAACATCTTAATTTTCAATAATAAAAAAAACAAAACAAAACACAATTACTGTATTTTTATTGTTTTTTTTTCTCTATTTAAACAGAAAAAGCCAACCAAAATGTTATCAATGTTTAAAAAACCTGTATGCAAAATATATAGAAGAGTGGAAGAATGGAATAGCATATCAGTAGCATTCTATTGTCCTTATTGTGATGTAATCATTAAATTGTGTATATATAAGCATTAAATTGTGTATATATAATATGGTGAGCAGTTAATTATTGATTCAATTTAATCATAGGTTTGAGCTTTTAAAAAATAAGAAAGGACATAAACAGATTTTTATGTTTTAAAATCATTCAAATATATAACATTCAGATAATGATTTTTAGAAACTCAAGAAACAATATTAAGAAAGTGTTTAACAATACATTTTAATACAATTAAAAAATGATTGCTTTATTATTAAACTTATTTCTCTAAAATCATTGCTTTATATATGATGATTATTGATGACTACTTGTAAGAACTTGTATGTTCACTACTTCAATCTTTTTCATCATTTTCCAGTTTCAATAGTAATTTCTCATTTTTTTCTAAGAGGGGCACTCTTTAGAAGAATCACACCTGATGATATCACTGTATAAAACCCCCCAAACTATATAGACAGCATAGTAAAGTTCCATAGGATATTGACAAAGGGCTTATTGGTTGTTACATTTTTAAATCTCTAAAATATTTAACAATAATCACAGCATAGAATAATTTGACTGGCCTTATGTAAAAGTCTATAAGTAAATTATATAACTACGACAGTAATAATTGTGCACAAATACAATCTCCCAAATATTTGAAGCAAAGTTTCTAAAAGAACATCTTTTGTTTCAAAAGCAAAATACAGTAGGTATAAAATTTGAGATTTTTAAATCTACATAATAGATTAAACCATTACTCCGAGTTTCATGTGATGAATTACATACCTTTTCTTTAAAAAAGCTATAATTATACACCCTGTCAAAATGTCCATCAATGAAATTATCTAAAATATTAATGAATTTACAAATTAATCTGAAAATACATGGCACAGTAGACATTTATTCTGATGACTACATTATAACATCATCTCTGAATTTTTCTTTAACAATTTACAAGATTCAGAAAATTGCAATATACACAGTTTCTCTTCTAGGCACAGTTTACAACTATTTCCCCCACCCAAATATGCTGTTTGTTTTTTTTTATAATTTGCCATTTAATATCAGGATACTTGCTTGTCTCTTATTTTCCAAACAAAATAAGGCATGAATATACTGTTACCTTGCTTTCTGTTAGAAAATCTTAATTTATTAGAGTACAACTGTTATTTAAAAAAATGCTGCAGTACCATCAAGAAAGTCTTCATCAGATGACCCCTCAGGTTAGGCCTGGTTTTGGAGCAGAAGCATCATTACCACTTACCCAGGACCCCTCAACAGTGCCTCATGATAACACTAACCCTTGTTGTTTACATCACAGAACAGGAGCACCAGATCCATGCAGCTATAGCTTCTGTCTCATTTTGGAGCCTATTAACATATTTCTTTTTTTCCTGTTGGTGATAAACCTAGTTTAGTCAGTTTGGAGGCTGAACTAGCAATAAAACTTCAATAAGAAATATATCTGTCATCCAGCCATTTTTTAAAACATTGCTCTCAAGGAACTTCATAGTTTTCCAGTTTATGTTTATGTGCTCAGTCAATATTTTCATCAAAAGGAACCATCAACTCAAATCTTTTTGATTGACAAAATTCCAAGGTCTAGATGCTGTTAACCTAAAGTCAAGAAGACATTCCATATTTACTGCAGTGTTCCAATTCATATAGCCATCAAACAGTAATGATTTATACTTATTCGTAAAAGCAACTGACAGAATGCTTCCTTCTTTTATGAAATTTACTGTATCATAAATAAAATATATATATATTAAGACCTCAGCAATAATCTTCAACCCTTTTTCTGTTTCCATGAGTAGCTTTTTAGAGAATACTCACAACTAATGTGTTTTCTCACATGTGTTGCAAGGATCAATTTTATTTTTGGACTTTCACAATTTGAAATTGATTGGCATTGGTAGAATATGAAATATCATTTTTATAAGAACCTTTTTCTTTGGGTCCATTCATTTGAGGTCATGCCATGTAATATATCTTTGATATTTTTCCACCTGGTTATAAATCCTGGTTCAATTATTCAAGCAAGACATTTTCTTTCTTCAATATGGTGAATTTCTTCTGGTACCATATTTATTCCATCTCTTGTGAACTCTTTTTGACTACTAACAATATGCACAAGCTCTGCTAATTGGCATATCCCTACCACTACCTTCATCTTTGTAATTTCTTATTCTAAAACCAGAATTTTGTATTCTAATCATTTAAATTATTTTTTTTTCAAGCATTGTATTTGTCAATTGAGGGAAATATATCATAAGTAAAATGAAGAATAAACAAGTTAAGTTTGTTTATTATTGATAAAAGGTTTTCCTGGACCAAAAATCTCACATTTTTATTGCCAAACAAATAAAAGTCCAATATGCTTAAAACTAATAAACTCAGAAAGTTACAAGAATATTTGCAAGTGGTTTTGCTATTGTAAAATGCAGTAATTATTTTTGTAGGGAGAGAGCAGGGAAAGCCTGAGAGAGAATCAAAACATCACTTTAACAGTGAGAAATTTTTTTACAATAACTGCTTTTTACAAGTCTAATAATATTAAAATACAAATCTACAGTGTTTTCCCAAAATTTTCAGAGGAAGGAATTTAAACATATGGTTTTGACCATTCAACAAATACATAAATCTATGAACCTGTGTACCATAATGGTACTAAATAGAACATTTGTACCACTACATCTATGCATAGTCATTTGTACAACTACATGTAAATGTGCTAATGGCTGTATCACTATGTCTGAAGTAGTAGTTAGACCCTATCGTAACCTCACCATGGGAAAATGTGACGGACACATAAAACTCAGTCTTAGTTCACTAACACAAAAGTTTATTTACTACTACACTTTTAAAGTTGTCATCAGGAGAAAGAAAGAGAGTATGAAAACTGAGTTACCTATGTTAGCTGGACAAAGAGAAACATGTCATTAGGAGAAAGAGAGAGCAGAAACAGACCTTAAATTTTCCCTCTGATTTTCTTTTGTAGTTCTAATGTGCTTATTTGCTGGGTTCATCTTCACAGATTTGCATCTGGTGTGAGACCCCTTTTCAGAGCTTACACCAAAACGGGGGCTGCAACTTGTGACATCTTCACATTGTGCTAGTATTCACTTGCATCTTTACTCAGTCACATCTTTGAGCCAACTAACTTTCAAACCCAAGTTGTCCCCTTACTTCAGTCTGGTGTTTGGAGGGAGGACATACCTGTTTCCAGTGGTTCCACACCTACAAAGAAGACATAGGAACCCCCAACCTGTGTCTTTTTCAAGTCATTTTTAATAACTGTAATCATTCACCTGTAACTAGCTAACCCACAATGAGTGTTTTGGCTTGACTACTGGCCATCCTGTAGACACTGTGTTTGCTTTCAATTCTTATTTTTTTTCTTCTCCCTCTCTCTCCTTACCCAGAAATTTATCTCCTGTTGTTTTCTAACTTTGACTCTCCATATCAGTTCCACCTGAAGATAATATTGGCATTTCATGCTCTTCTGTTTATTCACATTTACTAGACATTGACATTTTAAAGCTCAAGAGAGCTTTAAAGTTTTTGTTTACAAAGAAATTCAATGACAAGAATGTCATATGTGGAAGCCAATGAATGACATGAAATGTGTGATAGCTAATGAACTTGGCAGGGTTTAAGAGAAGAAGCACATCAAAAGGCCTTTGTAAAAAACCTGTACAAATTATCACAAAATATTGTACTATAAATCATAAGGAAAATTTCACAATCAAAAATATAAAGACATCAGTTTTTTTAGATAAATATTTAATGACAAATCATTTGTTAGTCACAAAACTCAATATTTTTTCTTATAAGAAACAAGAGCAAATATTTAGTTTTGTGACTAGGAAATAATTTATCATTAAATAATGAAGTGCAACAAAACCACCATATTGGTGTAAATATCTAAATAAGATAAGTGAACTATATTTAATACTAGACAATTAAATACTGCAAATATTGTCAAAACTTGTAAATTTGCAAGGTGAAATGAAATGTACATATATTGGATAATATAAAAAAGTTGTTTGATGAAATCCATTAGAAACTAATGGATATAAACAAACAGTAATTAGATTCAAGGAAGTACAAATGAAGTCAGATTCATTTCAAAAATCTTGTTAATGAAATATGTACAAACAATTTTTTGCTCTTTAATTTTTGTTTTATTTAAAGTTATTATTTAATGTTAAATTTTAGCTTATTTGAAAGATAGTAACATCATAATTATCAGTATTAAAAGCAAAATAACATTACATATCTAATTAATTTTCAATATATTTTAAACATTTGAATTCGCCAAAAGTTGAGGACCTTATCCAACTTGAGGTTATATATATTAAAAAGTGTTATGAAAATTTTAAAACATTTCAAAAAGTTTTCTGAATGTAATTAGTAATTAGAAATATTAATAATCTGATTTATGTAAAAATATTACATGTTGATAACTATATCATGTATGCTGTTTAAATCCAGATAGTGTGTCAAAATTAATGACAGACATTTTCTGTGTCACTTTACAAAACAGCTAGTAAGGTGTGCTTCCCCAATGGCCCGGGAGACCTGGGTTCAATCCCAGGTCGAGTCATACCAAAGACTCAAAAAATGGTACTTGATGCCTCCTTGCTTAACACTCAGCATTATAAGGTACGGATCAAGGGTAAAGTAGAGCAATCCAGGGAAGGAGTAGCGCCCTCCCCTACACCTTGGTGTAGTAGCTATCGAAAAGGGAGCCTTCGGGTTACCCTCGACTATGGTATCAGCCATAGTTTATTTTTTGTATCTAATCTTGAAAAGTGTGTTAACATGGTTTTTAAATGAACAAATAAGAAAATTCAAGAAAATAAATATTTTAATTTATCATTAATCTATTATTAAAATAGTAAAAAAATAATACTTTTTAGTTACATTTTCAATATTTAATGTTTTACCTGGTAATAATAATTCATTACCTCAAAACACTAATTTTTACTTTAAAATTTCCTATTTTCATAACAAAATTTTTTTCCATACATTTTTACTTAAATAATCAACCTGAATACATGGGACAAAACAGGAAATTGCTTAAATGGTTGTTATTGTAGGTTTCCATATGGTTTTTTCATCTAACATTCTTATTTCTTAAACAATTTAGCCAGTGATTGGAGAAAAGTATGGCAAAATCTAATGCAAAATTAGGCATTCCATCCTTTAAAGCAGAAAAAATATTGATATGGAATTATTTCCCTAATAATTTAAAAAAAAATGATATTTTCTATTAAATCATAGTAGTTAAAGCTCTCAAATCATTTTTTTAAAATCTAATTTTTAGAAATCTAAAATTCCCATTTCAGGTACTATTTTTTCTCAATCGTTCCAAATTAAATTTTTTACTTTATTTATTCACACATTCAGGCTTTTGTATATTATTATATACAAAAAGTATATGCCATATCATATATCCCAACTGATTAAATATTGCCACAGAGATGGAATTGGAGTAAAACTAAGTGAACTGAAAAAAAAAATCTGCAAGTTTTTTGATAAAATAACTGATGTGTTGGGATTAAAAATAGAATAAAAAAGATTAAAAAAGTAACAGTTTCTGAGGAGGCCTCTGACAGGAAGCGAAATTGGCACATTCTTAAAAAGAGGGGCTTCCTGATGCCAAAGAAAAATTCTTCCTTGGTAAGTGTTTACTACCTTGACTGAAAGGACTTGCTTATCTTGACTGCTTGTAGGTAGCTCACATGCTTGCCAAGTCCCAGGGCTCAGCAGCAGGTTGCATCTTCTACTGGTATCTGCCTCTGCTAAACATACCCACTGAACATGTGACAGACTCTTAAATTTGTAATTGCCAAAAATGATTATAATATACTTCATACGCCTTGTCTGGGAAATCTGACTATTTCTACTGGTTCAGGAAAACGTTCACACCACACAATAGTCATAAGCCCCAAAATAGTTTGAGTCTAAAGGAATCCTTGTCTCTTTCCTTCCATCCTTAATTCTCTTACAGCTTCAACAGATAAAAGATAATACGTGAATAGGGTATGAAGAAGAAAAAGGAATCAGATACAAACCTCAGAATTTTTCAACAAAACCAACAATTCGTAACCACCATAAGTAAACCCTTCATATAGTCATTTGTTGGACGCCCCAAATACGCCCAAGTATGGCATAAGGCCTTTTCATTTTGGGTACCAGGCGCAGGGCCAGAGCTCACACACACCTGGTGGTTACAAAAATAGCTTGAAACCAGTCAGCATTTCCCTAAAAAGAGCTGCCTCAGGTACCAAGTGATAAATCAAGCCCTGCCAAAGCAGGTAAGAGTCTGAGAGGATGGACCCTAGGCCCAAAGTAATGTCAATCTTAGCCATGCAGCATGAATGCTAGGCTTCCCCAGCACCCATTCCAAGCAGCCAATGACAAGACACACAACCAGAACCGTTGTCTGTCACATAACCGGCTGCCTGTCAGATAGACATATACCCCATAGATTCTTATAAAATTAATTAAGTAATAAATGAACACTGAAAATTTCATTAAAATCAGATAACCCCCTGATTTTTTATGTTTTTTTTTTAAATTAGAAGTAATGATTAGTTACAGAACAAAAGATCTATGGTGGCCATGTTGTTATGAACTATAATAAAAGAAATGTATTTAAAGGAGACTAAAAGCAACAGTAGACGATGGATTTATTATTTCAAACCTAGTGAAAATTATTTGCTCAACAGCTGAAATCAACAGCCATAAAAGAAACTGTAGAATAATAGGAAAAAAATGAAAGCCTTTGCAAAGACATTAATCAAGAACAGAGGTATAGGCTAAGTGAAAATTGACAGAGACTGGTCTCTCAAATATCACTAAATGTAGCCCATTATAAAAACATACTTTATCTGATTGTCACTGATTTTGGTAAGTTGACAAGTCCAATATAAAAATTAGCCATGAGTTAAAACAGATCTTCGTTGAGTAAGGCCTAATGGAAAACTACTACTAGATCTAGGATGTAGGTCACACCAGCTTTTCATGATCAGAGAGAAGCCTAATAATTTTATCTATTAGAGTCATATTTATCTTCACCTTGAATTACACATTTCAAATACTAAGTCTTTGTAAAATCTATGATAGCCACAAAATATAATAGATATTCAGTTGTTGAAAGTTAGAGGAAGTCCTGGATAGGAGGCAAACTATCAGGTATCACTTTTTTTCAGTATTACAGATGAAAAACTAACAAGTTTTTTTTTAAATTTCATTGTGTATTTAGTTAAAGTATGTTGAAAATCTATTTGGATATTTGTAAAGTATTAAATTTATGGTCACATGGCTTTGTTGGTTGAAACATATAATGGCCAAACTGGATTTTATGCATGTCTAAATTATCTACAATTTTAAGTATTTGTGTTCAGAACAGTATATAGTAACTTTAAGCTGTTTTTTGAAAGATGATGCTTGGAGGAATTTGCGTTGATACCTCAGAATATTTTGACTCTCACTTGCTATCTATCCCTACTGTCCATTGCTGCGGGCAGTTCTTCTAGTCGGGATCAGAGTCTGCACAGAGCTAGTGTGTCCATATGTAGAAGTCCATAGGAGAACTACTAAGGAGTTTGTCCTTCCTTCTCCAGCGGTGTTTATCTTACTTGGAAGGTTTGTGAGATGGAAGGTAAGTGACTGTACAGTTGCTGTTTTGTGGGGTGCTGCTTCCTGGACTTGTTCTAAACAACATGTAGGATTTTTGTTTAGTTTCAACTAGCTTTTTCTCCATGCATTTTGTTTGAATCTACTTGTAATGACACAGCCACAGCTAGGAAGAATTCTAATACCATTTTATCAGAAAGATTAGATTTTTATGTAATCAACAACCTGCCAATAGCAGTCCATGTCTTCCCCTATACATATGTTGATATCACTTTCAGTAGATGATATTTTGTGGCCGAGATATCTGAACAGGTCTACTAATTTCAGAGGCTTGCTTCTTAAAGTGGAAATGGCTCCTTGTTTAAAATACATTAACTTTGTTTCATCTACGTTCACATAGAAGTCAATACCTCTTGCTCCAGGCTAAGCAGTAAGGATTCTTTTGGGCAAGTGTATTCATGAGAAGCACTAGATTATCTGCACAGTCTTTATCTGTCATAGTTTCTGTGGAATATTGGCAGCTTTTGGTCAATTTTAATGTGAAACCATCTTTTATAATATCTACTGATGTTCATAGTACATGAATTCATGAAGTAATACACTGTAAAGATTAACTTTAAAAGAAAACATTCAGAATAAATATTTTTAGAGTCTAACATATTCTATACATAGTTGTTACTATGAGTAACCTGAAAACTGATAATTTCATAAGTACTAAATCACATTGATAGTACTATGCATAGATAATAAACCTTTTATATGTAGTGAAAAGCACTGATGTGCAGAGATGATAAAAAATTAATGCAATGTGCTGACAATACTTGTTGACAAGACTCTTGAAAGAGATGTGTATATTTTTCTATAAATAAAAATCATGTGACTACCTTGTGATCAAAGAGATAAAATTTCAGAGAGGACAAAGAGGCAGAAACATTTTTCATTATAGGAAAGATAAGATATAATAAAAACTAGATCAAGGATGAATAAGAAACAACTGATGATTACTAAACTTAATTCATTCAGTAATTTTATATTTTAACTTGAAAAAATATCTTTCACAGTTGAATAAATTGTCAAGAATTGATTATGACTGTTTCAAAAACTTGTCAACATTGTCAGGGATATCTCTAACCTTTTAAACTCATCCGTTATTTAATTCTTGAACTTGCATATTTTTGTGATTTTTTTTTTTTACACAGGTAATATTACTAGCATCTTCCATCTATTTTTATAAGTAGTACTGTCAGAGGTTGAGGATAGAATAAGAGATTAAAGAAAGATGTGTAACTTTGAATCTTAAGTTTTTCTTAATTATTTCTGGCTGATTGGTTGTACTGCATGTCAACCCTAATTGAGTTATTTAATTTAATCATTAATATAAGTCTTTTTCTTTTTGACAAGCAATTATATGGTTTCAAGTAAATAACGATAATAATCAGTTGTAAATCAGTTATGGCAACAAATGATTATTCTTAATAGAAATAATTGGCATACAGTTATATAATTTCAAATAACTACTGCTTTAATAATAATAATAATGTCCCCCACATAAGATATTCAGGATCATTTTTGAAGTGTACCAGAGAAAAACTTAAACAAATAAACCAGAGAATAACAAAATTAATGACCATGCATAAGACATTACATCCCAGAGATGACATTGATAGACTATGTGCCAAGAAAAGAAGGAGGAAGAGGACTTGTCAGTATTGATGCATTGATACAATGACTCAAAGACTACATAAAAAAGCATAGAGGAAGAAGCAATACTGACAACATAAGGACCAACAGAACGGAAATAACCAGAAAACAAAAATGGGAAGAAAAACAACTATGGACATTTTAAGTGACTAATTAGTGACATCTCACTTGAGAAAATGTGGATGTGGCTAAGAAAGGGAAACCTTAAGAGAGAAACTGAATCTCTCCTAATAGCAACACAAAACAATGCCATAAGGACCAATCATATCAAAGCAAGAATAGATAAAATGCAACGAAATAGCAAATGTAGGTTATGTGGTGATAGAGATGAAAAGATCAATCACATAAGTGGATGCAGCAAATTAGCGCAGAAAGAGTTTAAAGCTCAGCATGACTGGGTGGACAAGGTGATCAACTGGGAATTGTGCAAGAAATTTAAATTTAACCATATGAACAAATGGTACATACACAACTTAGCATTTGTCCTGGAAAATGAGATGCACAAACACCTTTGGGATTCTAAGATACAAATGGATCACTTAATCTTGGCCAGATGACTAGACCTTATAATAATCAACAAAAAAAAAAAAAAAGAAAGAAAAAAAAGAGAACTTGCAGAATTGTGAACTTTGCTATCCTCGCTGATCACAGAGTAAAATTGAAAGAAAGCAAAAGAAAGGATAAATACCTTGTTAGGGGATTTAAAAAACTCCAGAATATGAAAGTGATGATTATACCAATTGTAATTGGTGCTCCTTGGAAGTTTTTCACATGAGCATTAACTGATGGTTTTTCACCAGAGTTTGAGTGACAGCAAGTCTTGTCAAGTCTTCAGGACTCTTCTTAGTATTCTGGCCGATCTCAATAATGCAGTAATTTGGGTGGTCTCCACTCATCCTCTTATTTCCAAGTCCTCCAGTTTTTGTATCAATCCTTTGGGGACTGTACCAAAAGACTGAAGGACTTGGAAATAAGAGGATGAATGGAAACCATCCAAAATACTGCATTATTGCGATCGGCCAGAATACTGAGAAGAGTCCTGGAGACTTAACGAGACTTGCTATCACTCAAACTCCAGTGAGAAACCAACAGTTAATGCTGATGTGAAAATCTCTCAAAGAGTAACTATGATAATTTGTTTGCACAGTTATAGCCCTCAAGTATTTCTAATTCTAATAGTTCTAAGTCCCACCAACAGAGCATTTATTCTTTCTGATCTGTGCACTGTTGTAGACTCCAGACCCAAGTGAGTTGCAATATAAAGAAACTAAAAGACAAACGAAAATAATAGTAATAATAATAATAATAATAATAATAATAAAATTTAGTGGTTTACAATGCTTCATCTAAAAATAAATGAAAAATATCAGATCTAATTCTATTATATCAGATGCCTCAACATAGCAGAGACAGAGGCTAACATTTTAATTTTATTTTAGACATTCACAGAACCTAGGCCATTTTCTTTTGTTGTCACTTCTTTAAATGGTAACTATCACTCCTGTGTGTACATATTTTTTATGAATATAAACACACATTCTTAGGAATTCTAATGTTACATTCCTCAAATGCAATAAATCCAAGTTGTTAATTTGTAAAAAGTAAAAGTTAAATTATCCTAAGTAGGTGTTAGATTTATTTTAATGAAAGGCAAAAAAAAGTAACAATTTTAAAATGATGAAAATATTTCAACTTTATTAGCTTTATATATATATATATATATATATATATATATATATATATATATATAAAGCTAGTAAAAAACAAACAAACAAAAAACAAAAACAAAAAACAGAATTAACAATGGTGCAGAAACTACAGCTGTCAATTTCTTCCTTTCACCTTGCACATAGAATAATTTTGTGATTTGAATTTAGATTTTAATGTCATGCAAGGCATTATTGTCATTTGTACTGATAACTAGTAGATATGTCAATCTTACGAAGCCTCTTCTCATCAATATCCACACTAGGGTATATTATTCAAATGCTATTCATCAGGTTTATTTTCATAACAGAGTAACAATATCATATATATTAGTGATAGAGATCATTGCAATCACAAAAAGATGTGGAGCTGCTAATATAGTTTTATCAACAACACAATAAATTTCATAAAAGAAAAAATTAAAATTAAGTACAAATCCTTGTTTCATGGCAGAATAGACTAGAGCATTGCAGTGAATATGTACCTTTACAACGGAGATAACATTAACTGTCCAGCATCTAAATCATATGATTTAGTTAATTTAAAAAAATATGGTTCCTTTTGAGGAAAATAATAATTGGGAACATGATATCATCATCATGTTGCACCATCAGCACGGATATCCCTGGTCTTCTCTCGTCACCCCTCCCTATCATCCATTGTTTCCGGTAGGTCTTCAGGAATACATCCCTTATCTATATAGAACTGCTGTATGTAGGTTCGAGCTGGTCGTCCAACCTTTGCTCAGCCATGTGAAGGGGTCCACAGGAGTGCATCACTTATGAGCTCATCCCTACTTTTCTAGCAGTGTCTCGCATGTCTGGTTTGTCTAATTTTGATAGTTTTCATGACGGGTGGTAGGTGGCCGTACAGCTACTGCTTTGTGGGGTGCTGTCTCCAAGACTTGTTCAATATTGCTCACAGCATTCTTGTATAGTTGCCATCAAGCTTTTTCTCTATACATTTAGTTAGCGTCCATGTAGTGCATCTATATAGCAGTATCGAGACGACCACTGCATGGAAAAAACTGCGTTTTATTTTATCAGTCATATGACCAATAGCCTATTGATAGCTGTTCATGCCTTTTCTAGTTGCATGTTAATGTCTGTCTCAGTTGATGAGAGACTGTTTTCTAGGTAGGTGAACTTGTCAACTAGTTTCAGAGAACTACCATTTAGTGTGGAGATGTCACCTGTTTGATTAAAGCATATATATTTCATCTTGTGTGCATCAACATGTAGGCCTATGCCTGCAGCGGCTCGTTCCAGACTATGTAGCAAGGTTTCGGCTTGGGCAGGTGCATTTGCCAGAAGCACTATGTCATTGGCATAGTCGGTGTCAGTAATTGTTTTTGTGGGGTACCTTCTGCTTCTTTCCTTTGTTAGTTTGAAACCGTTTTCTTTCATTTTATCAATAGATGTTCAAAGCACGTAGTCTAGACAGAGGATGAAGAGGTATGGGACTTGTGTGTCTCCTTGCAGTACACCTGCTACAATGTAGAAGTAGTCTGTGTCTCCATCCGGAGAATGGACTTACTTTGGTGTTTCTATAGAGAATCATTATGGCCGTGACGGTTTCTTTTGGTAGGCCATAAGCATGTAAAATTTGCCCCATCTTTCCTTTGTGAATGAAGTCAAAGGCCTTGGTAAAGTCAATAGATAATATTGTTGCCTGTAGATTTTTAGCATGTACACCTTCAAGAAATTCGACGGATAGTCAAAATTTGTGACGTTGTGGATCTATCTCTCCGGAAGCCATTTTGGTTCTTCCTCAGTATGTTGTCAATTTTGGGTTCTATGCAGTTGCATAGTAGAGCATTGTATATTTTGGCCGCTATGGATGTAAGTGTTATATCCTGGTAGTTCTTGGCTAATCTGAGGTCACCCATTTTAAGGAAAGGGAGGATGCATCTCTTCATCCATCTGTCTAGAGTTTTGATTATATATGGCATAACAGTGTCGGAGCAGTATGTCGTTGAATTGTCTGGTCTTCCATACTTCTGGGGGAATTTCATCAAACCCTGCTGCTTTTCTATTTTTAATTTTTCTAAGTACTGAGTTGAGTTCTTCTTGAGTAAACAGTCCTAGTTTGATGTCTAATTGCTTACTTATAATTCTCATGATTGGTTCATATGTAACTTTCGGAGGGTTTTTGAGTAAATTCTTGAAATGCTGTTTCCACAGGTGTATTCATTCTTGTTGGTTGATAGCTTTCAGTTTAGCTTTCACAGTGCTCTTCCTTCCACTCACTTCGTTTATCGTTTGCCATACTATCCTAGATTGTCTATCTTCAACCGATTCTCTAGTCTTATCAATCTGATTTTGTATGTATTCTGTCTGTTCTTTTAGATATATGTTTGCTAATTCATTTTGTGGCTTTTTAAGTTTCAGGGCATAGGTGTTGGTTGGGTTCTTCCTATTGCATTTGGAGGTAGTTTTCATGTCTGCACACTTTTCTCTAACTGCTAGTGTCTCCAATGAGACTCTAGATTTAGTTTAGTTGGTATGTATTCTGCTGCTGCTTCTAAGTGGGCATTGATGAAATTCTCATATTTGTCATTCGGAGTATATGTTTCTGTCTTCTCCTGTAGTGCATCAAATTTGTTTCTTAGTGCTATTGCATATTTATCTCTAATATCCTTGTTATTAAGCAGGGCTCAGTCATAGTGTACAATGGTCATTGTTCAGGTTGCATTATTTCGTAGGCTCAGTCGTATTTTTGCTGTGACAATTCGGTGATTGGAGTACATACGCTTGAATGAAGAGTAAGCCTTGCAATTCAATGTGCTATTATTCCATATCTTGTTTGTTAAGACATGCAAGTTACCTCCCCTGATACTCTTGAGAAGAGAGAGCGTTATTCAAGGACCAGTTGTAAACAAATGGCCATATTGGTTTATGTGAGAGTGTGAGAAGGACGGGTGTAAAAAGGCATCTCCGTATGCAGAGTGTTGTACTCTGAATTCTTTATACTTAACAATGGTAGCAGAGCTAAAAGACACTATGGCTCCAAAGCATTTTGCTCCACCCACATTGCTTAAGGATAAATACAGTACATGGAAAAAAGAAATGAAAATATAGGAACTAATCACCTCACTGGATAAAACAAAATGGGCCCTCATAGAGTTTTTGTCATTGGAAGGAAAAGCCAGAGAAACTGTTTTGGAGTTGGACACTGCGGTTCTTAATTTGGAGGATGGAATGAAAAAGTTGTATGAAAAACTGGATACACTTTTTCTGGAAGATATAAACCAGTCTGCCTTTTGAGCATATGAAATATTTGAAAACTTTCGGAGACTGCCTGGGATGTCATTAGAAGATTTTCTGATTGAATTTGGCTGACATGTCGCTAAATTAAAAGACTTTAACATTCTTTTACCAGAACCCGTATTAACCTTCAGAGCACTAAAGAGCGCCAATATTACCCTGGATAATGAAAAATTGGTCAAGGCTACTGTCAGTGAATTAACGCTATCTTCCATGTCGGAACAGTTATGGAAGATTATGCAGGCACATTCTTCTAGTGATTCATCACCCAATACTTCACCTGTTGTGGTAAAAAATGAAATGGATATTATTAACTATGCAGAAAATAACTAAATGGACCCTACTGAAGTATATTATGGCCACTCCTCATCGATGTGATTCGCATTTTGATAATTCGCAAGAAAAGATAAACCACGCTGGAAGACAACAGGGATATAAGAATAAAACACGCTCCACAAACAAAAAGAAATTAAACCCGCTAGACCTATCAGGTAACATTACAGTGTGTTTTAATTATGGCTGCAGGTTTCACTGGTCTTATGATTGTCTTTACGGTCATAGTAGCAGGAATAAAGATGGCGTCGAAATAGAGGAAGATTTGTCCATGTTGCATGTGGTCTTGATGAGTCAACAAAAACGTAAGAACAGCGGGGACATTTTTTTGGGTGAGACGCTTGGCTCTGCAGTTCTAGATAGCGGTGCATCCAGCACCGTTTGTGGAACAAAATGGTATAAATGTTTTCTTGAAATATTAACGGATGCACAAAAGAAAAAATAGCAAAAATAGAAGGAGCGAGAACCTTTAAATTCGGCGATGGAAATAAACTGAACTCACTCTACCAGGTGATTCTACCACGTGTTATCACTGATATTGAAGTCAGTATTATTACTTTTGTTGTGGATTCTGACATTCCACTTCTCTTGAGTAAAGACGCCATGAAAAAGGTGGGAACTTGCCTCAATTTTGAAGATGACAATGTTAAAAAAGAAAATTCCATTAAGCTGCACATCGTCTGGACATTACTACATTCCTATTACCAAACCTCTACCAGACAAACGTAAGTTCAAACACATACCTTTTATTAAAGAAATCTCTTCTAAAAATACGGCCAAAAAAATCAAAATTGCAACAAAGTTACATAGACAATTTAGTCATCCTAGTAGTAAGAAATTGTATGACTTAGTTAAAAATGCAGGAGTGACAGATCCTGAATTTACAAAAATTTTGCAGACACTCCCAAATTCATGTGAACTATGCATCTGTTACAAAAAAACTGAACCTAAACCTATTGTTGGAAATTTTAATATGGTGTCGGTGACCAGTGGTTCTGGATTTCTGGGATTTCTAAAAAGTCTTTGTATAAGCCGGCACCCAAGGAAAAAATCAAGGCCAAGCGTACAAACAGAAAGCCATTAGCGCAGAGTCAGCTTGTTGATCTCAATAATCCTACATCAGCAAAAATCTGCAAGAATGGGATGAAATCATTACTTATTCTAGAATGTAACTTTTTATCTCCTGATGTTCAAAGAAGAGAAACAATTTGTACTCCAGGAAAAGCATCTATTTCTTGTGGACAATATGATGCTGAAGTTGATGACAAACTAAGTGAAACTATGAATGAGAAAGAGAATTGGAATAAAGAGGATTCGGTTGCAAAAGTTATTTGCCATGCACAACATTCTGCAAAGAAGAAATTGCTTGGAAAAATTCCAGGTTCAACTTGCAAGAAAAATCCTCATGTAATTGTTTCGGCTACAGAAATAAAATCCAATTCTTCTTTCTTCAACAAAGATGCAAATACAACTTTTCTAAATGATATGAATGCCACACGGCTTCATTTTTATTCCAGTGACAGTGAAGAAGATTTAAATAGTAGAAGAAAAAAAAAGATAGACCCAAATAAAAGTTACAATGTTTCAATGAACAGAGACTTTGCATGGAGATGGCTATTTTGAGAGAGATACTTGAATGAAAAGAAATTGCAGAGATCTCTTGGGTACCAACTAACACACAAATTGCCCACTCCTTGACAAAGAAAGGAGTACCTTCATTTAAGATCCTGGGGTTTATATCTGAGCCGAAAGAGTCCTCTGTTTCATGTTGTTACACTATTTTCTTTTGCAGAACTTATGCCCAACAGAAATGAAAAGAAAAAGGGGGAAGAACTGTTAAGACATGCAAGTTATCTCCCCTGATACTCTTGAGAAGAGAGAGCATTATTCGAGGACCAGTTGTAAACAAATGGCCATATTGGTTTATGTGAGAGTGTTGTACTCTGCATTCTTTGTATTTAACATTGTTTATAAAGACGTAGTCTATCTGTGCTTTAGTATTGTTTGCATATGTGTAGGTCCATAGTTCTCTCTCCCTTTTTTGAAAGTTTGTATTGAGGCATGTGAATCCATTTTCTATTGTGAAATTTGTTAGATGTTGTCCATTTCTGTTTGACGAGTCGTGTAGGCTGAATTTGTGGTTTCCATTTTTCTGGATTTAGGCATTCATGTCCCGCCAATGACGAGAATGTTGTGTTTCGGGATGCTACGAACAAGAGAGGATAGCTCATCATAGAAGGCAAGGACTTCAGTTTCTTCACTAACATTGGGAGGGTTGTAGCAGGAGATGAGTGTTGCACGGGGGTTACCATTAAAAGTAGCTACCATCATCCTAGGGAGTATTTTCTCTATGCTATTTCGTGATTTTAGGTCTCTTGGTCCTATCAGCATACCTATGCCTCCTATCGTGGCATTGAGAGAGTTTTTCCATACTGATGCAGTGACTAGTGTCCATCCATTGCCAGAATCATGATATCTAATATCCTTGCAATGCATGTATCTGTGTTCTTGAATGCATATTATGTCTATGTTATGATCTATGGCCGATGCAGTCAGCTCTGGTAGTTGTCCTAATCTATTTAAGGTTCTAACATTGAATGTCACTATTTGTATAGTTCATTTACATTTTAGTAATTTTTGTTTGAATTCTGTAGCTGAATTTTTGAACAGAGGCCAGGGCTCCAACCTAAACAGGATGTGCCCCTTTTTTACCCGTGCAAAGAGCGATGTGGTTTGGACATGTGGTTTGAATGTGGATCATGGTTATTTTTCGATGGCTGTTTTTATTCTTATTTACAGAAGCCACCCTTATAGATGAGCAGCAGTAGTTCCCCGATCAAACTAATCTATCCTGGCATATGAACCGTAGGGTTGATATGCCCAGGACCAGGTTAGGCATTGTGTTGAGCCATCAGATTGGTTATCTACTTGCCTTTACGTCTACCATGCTGCTTCCCATGGCTTTCAAGAATTTTGGTGGGGAGTAGGGGGGTTCCATTTTTCATTATTAAGTTTTTAACTTAGTTAAAGTCCACAACTATTTTTTTTTCTTTTTTTAATTCATTAAAGTACTTTATGTTTCTTAGCATCCTTTTAGACATTCTATTTTACATTAACTTAGGTTTTTGGGTTCTAATAGTGTTAGCTTCTTTGACCAGGTTCAATATTAATTCAAGCAAGATATATATTAGCTGAAAAAGTATGAAGATCCTCAATAGCAATGTTTGAGAAATAGCTGAACAATATCTTTTTATGCTGAATTTTTATTATTAATTCAAACTCAGTTTGTCACTAAAAGGGAAAAGGAAAATCAAATCAATTAGAAACTGCATGGATCTGGTACCCCTATGCTATGGCTTCAAAACCATAGTCATCACTTAGGAAGGCTTTATTGGAGAAATTATTGCTGTTCTTGAGTAGTAGTTGTATGAATTTATTACTATTGCTATACTCCTTGCAATTTTTTCACACAAGTGTTAGCTGATGGTCTTTCACTAGAGTCTGAGTGACAGCAAGTCTCCTTAGGTCTCCAGAACTCTTAGTATTCTGGACATTCTCAACAATGCTACAGTTTGGATGGTCTTGATTTGTCCTCTAATTTTCAACTTTTTCAGCTTTCCATCCAAGCCTTTGGAGACTATTCCAGACACACCAATTCCAATTGGTATCACTGTCACCCTCATGTTCCATAGTTTTCTTAGTTCTCTGGTAAGGTGCAAGTACTTGTCTCTCATCTCACTTTCTTTGATTTTCACTTTGTGGTCCGCTGGAATGGCAAAGTCCACTATACAACAAATTCTCTTTTTTTTTTGTTAATTATCACAAGGTTTATCTCTACCATTTACAAGTTTCCCCTTTGTAGCCATGCCCAGGTCTTCTTGTGTGAGATTTCACTTGTCTGTTGCTTGAAATATCCATAGTTATTTTTCTTCCAATTTCTGTTCCTAGTTATTTTGCTCTGTTTATCTTTATGTTACTGGCCCCTGTAATTAGTCTTTCTTAGTCCTTATACTAATGCATCCATGCTATCTTCAATGCTGGTGAGTCCTCTTCTTGCTCTTTTTCTTGACATATATAGTCTATGCCATTTCTTGAATGTAAGGCGTTGTGCATTGCCATCAACTTTCTAGTCCTCTGGTCCATTTGTCAGAGTTCTTCTCTTGTCCATTTTAAGAATGGTCTCAAATATTTCACAAAGGGGTAGTGCCCAGGGTTTATTCTTTTGATGAGATTTTTGCTGCAGAGTTAGGTATTGAGAAGTTTTCTCATTCCTCTGAGGTATTCTTATTTTTTCTTTCATTTTTAGTTGTTTGATGGTGCCTGCTTCCAGTATTCCCAAGTATTTATAATTTTCCTTTTCTGTATGAGTTCTGAATCTTTCTTGATTTGGCAATTCTATTCTTTCTGTTATTTCTTTTACTATTTTTCATAATCAGCATTGCACATTTTTCTATGTAAAATTTCATTTTTATCTCCTGGTTGTATATTATCATCTGTATTAGTCTTCAATTCTTTTTCATTTTTTGCAAATAGTTTGATGTCATCCATGAATATTAGGTGATTAATCTTTTCTTGTGATTTAATAAATTTGCTGTCCCCAGTGCACTTCCTAAATATGTAATTGAGATGCATCACATTACAAATAGTAATGGCAAAAGTGCATCTCCTTGGAAGATGTGCTTTCCCTATTACAATTTGTAATAGCCATGATGCCACTCATTTAGATTATTATTATGATGTTTTTTTTTATAATACACTATGTTGCTATTAAGTTCTTTTGAAGTAGCAACCTGAATGTTCAGTGTATAATTGAGTAGAGAAATAAAAAGCGAAGAACATTATTCTGATTTATTTAAAAATGAAAATATATAAGTGCATGTATCAGTAAGAGATGAAAACAAAGATAATAGTTGAAAGAATACTAAATACCAGTTTTACAATATTGAAAAATTGTTTTGTATTTTATCTAGGGGTGTATGGGGTGTTCAGGGAGTGGTTAGTGCCTTTGGTAAGGGGGCTTGCCATATCATTTTTAGGACACCTCGTCTGCCACCGGACCTCCCCTGGCACTCAGCTTTCACCTGTAGCTCCCCGTAGCTGTTGTATGCAACAGCAGCCACACCCAGGGTACTGGCTTTGGCCAGCTAGCTAAACCAGGTGAGAGTAATCAATGGGTCTCAAACCCTCAGTGAGTTTGAATTGGGCTGTGTCAGCCCTACTGCATGCAAAACCTGACTCCCAGCGGATCAAGCGGAAGAGTTCATCTGAAGAACCAACGGATGTAAAGGTAGTGGCAGCAAGTGCTGTTGGAGCGCCTAGAGCAGGATATGGCACCCAAAGAAGTCCTGGTCATCCACTGCAGCCTGGCAGTCTCCCGTTGTAACGGTTCTCCGTGCCACTGGATCAAGACCTCCCAGGTCAAGAGAGTGGGATTGCCCCTGTGCACCGGTCTTCTCACTATAAAACTTTCACAACTCATCACCGATTACTGACCTGTCTACACACACTTTCAAGTCCCGTGGTGATGGGCGCATGGCGAAAGCAACAGGTGTAGGTGAATACTGGCGGTTGTAGTCACAAACTTGCACGTAGGCGGTTCATGGAAAATTGGTCGGTCTTTTTCCTGAATCAAAGGGCAACAGGAGAGTTCAGCAGCACCTGTGGGTGACTGGGCAGCCTCTTTAGGACAGCACTGCCCACCCTCGCATGAGGGAGGGGATTAGAAAAAGTACCTCAGACAAATGCTTGCCCTTCTAGTGTCTGGTCAGCTTACTGTGGTTGACGGACTCATCCTCATAGCAGTCGAACAACAATGCAAAAAGGAAAACACAAAAGGATTATCCTTGGGGCAGGGAATGTCCAAACCTTATTGAATAGAACTATTATTTCAAGACCTGAAAGAGGAACAGTGCTTGTCACAAGGGAACTCCAGCGTTACCAGGTAGATATAGCCACACTCAGTGAGACCTGGATTGTGGACGAGGGTTCCCTGAGAGAAGAGGGAGGTGACTACACCTCCTGGAAAGGAAAACCGCAAGCAGAAGACCGGATTCACGGTGTTGGGTTTGCCATCAGAACAGCTTTGCTTAGGAGTATGCCTGTGCTACCAGTTGAAATCAATGAGCACCTCATGAAACTGCACATCCCTCTCAGCAAGATCAGATACCTCACAATTATCAGTGATTACGCCCCTACACTTACAAATCCAGATGATGCCAAGGAACAATTTTATGAACAGTTTGACCAAGTTATCAGGTCAACCCCACCGAGCGACAAACTAGTCATCCTTGGAGACTTTAATGCGAGGGTGGGAAGGGACTACAGCAGCTGGGAAGGCGTTCTGGGCAGACACGGAGTAGGCAAGATCAATGACAATGGCCTGGTCCTCCTCAGCAAGTGTGTAGAGCACAGCCTCTGCATCACCAACACCTTGTTCAGAATGGCAGACAAGTACAAGACCACCTGGATGCACCTGTGGTTGAAACACTGGCACTTGATAGACTTCATCATCGTCTGTCAACGAGACATTAGGGACGTCCGTGTGACCCGTGCCATGAGGGGCGCTGAGTGCTGGACTGACCACAGACTGGTCAGGGCTGTGCTGGCACTGCTCATTGCACTGCTCTGCGGAATCCAACCCAAGACTGTCAGGGACGCCTACAATGTCGTCAAGCTGAAGGACCCATCCTACTGGGCACTATTCCAGCAAGTGCTAGACGAGAAGCTCCAAGATTGTGTGACCACCAAAGGCAGCACTGAGAAATGGACCTCTTTCAAAGAAACAGTCAGTAAGACTGCCAAGGAAGTCCTCGGAGTGAAGACCAGAACCCATGAAAACTGGTTCAATGAGAATGGCGAAAAGATCAAAGAAGCTATACATGCCAAGAATAAGTCTTACATAGAGTGGCTGAATGACCCGTCCTCTGTCTCCAAGCGAGAGAAGTTTAAGGCCCTCCAGGCCAAAGTCCTGACTGATCTTCGACCAATGCAGGACCAGTGGTGGTGGGACAAAGCAGCTGAAGTCCAACACTACGCTGACACTCACAACACCAAGAAATTTTTCAGCTTGCTGAAAACTGTTTTGGGCCCCTCTGCCTCCAGCAACACCCCACTACTGTTGTCAGACAGGAAGACGCTCATCAAGGACCAGGAGGGTCTCAGCAAGTGCTAGTGAGAGCACTTCAGCACTCTGCTGAATCGGCCCTCATTAGTTGACACAGACACCCTGAATCAGATCCCCCAACAGCCTGCAAAACCCCCTACCATCGAGGAGATCAAGAAGGCGATCCACCAGACAGTCTCCGGCAGAGCATTGGGAAAGGATGGCATCCCTGCAGAAATCTACAAGGCAGCGGACCCCAATGCCCTTGTGGCCTTCCACGATGTCCTGCTTACTGTCTGGGAGGAGGAGATGATGCCAGACGACTTCCGCAATGCCCTGATTGTCTCCCTCTATAAGAAAAAGGGAAGTAAGTCAGGCTGTGGGAACTACAGAGACATTTCCCTCCTCTCAGTTGCAGGAAAGATCTTTGCACGAGTCATCCTTAACAGACTCATCACAGTCTCCAAACAGACCCTCCCTGAAGCACAGTGTGGCTTCAGGCTGAGCAGGAGCACTGTAGACATGATATTCACTGTGAGACAACTTCAAGAGAAGTGCATGACTGGCCAGATCCTCTCCAATGGCAATGTGACGGATGCTTTCGTGATCAGCAATGGCGTGAAGCAGGGCTGCATACTAGCCCTGGTCCTCTTCAACGTTTTTTTCCACTGTATGCCGTCCCATGCTGTCCCAGATCTGGAGAAGGGGGTCTACATTTGTTACCGCTTGGATGGCTCCCACTTCAACCTGCGTTGACTCACAGCAAAGATAAACAGCCTGCAAACTCTCCTCCAAGTGGTTCTCTTTGCCAACGACTGCGCACTAGTGGTCTGTGCAGAACAAGATCTACAGCAGATGCTGGACTGCTTCTCCAAGGCATCCAAGCTCTTCGGCCTGACAATCAGTCTCGGAAAGATGGAGGTGCTCCACCAACCTGCACCATACTCCCCCATCCCTCCACCATCACCACTGACGAAAAACCACTTGCCAACGTAGAACATTTCAAATATCTGGGGAACACCATATCTTGTGATGGCTCCTTGGACGACAGAGAAATTGACACTAGAATCAGCAAGGCAAGTTAGGCGCTGGACAGTCTCCGCAATTGAGTGCTCAGTGAACGCCTATCTACGAAACTGAAGATCTACAATGCCGTGGTTCTTCCCTCCCTCCTCTATGGTTGTGAGATGTGGATACTGTATTGCAGGCAAATCAAGAAACTGAAGCTCTTCCACATGCAAGCTCTCTGCTCCATCTTGGGAATCAGGTGGCAGGACCACATCACCAATCTGGAGGTCCTCGATCAAGTTAAGTCCACCAGCATAGAGGCCACCATCATTATTATATTAAACTAATTTATCAGTGTCATGTATAAATGTCAGGTTCTTAAAATTAGAAGCAGATTTTTGTGAAGCATTGCTATAAAACATTAATCATCATCATCATGTTGCACCATCAGCACAGATATCCCTGGCCCTCTCCCGCCACCCTTCTCTATCATCCAGCAAATCCAGCAGGTCCTCAAGGCCACATTCTATATTGGCACTGAGCTGTTGTATGTAGGTTTGAGCTGGTCATCTTGCCTTTGCTCGGCCATGTGAAGGGGTCCACAGGAATATATCACTTATGAGCGCGTCCCTACTTCTCAAGTAGTGTCCTGCATGTCTGGTTTGTCTAACTTGGATAGTTTTCATGATGGGTGGTAGGTGGCTGTACAGTTGCTGCTTTGTGGGGTGCTGCTTCCAGGACTTGTTCTTATTGCTCACAGCATTCTTGTGTAGTTGCTGTCAAGCTTTTTCTCCATACATTTAGTTAGTGTCCATGTAGCACATCCATATAGCAGTATCGACACGAGTGCTGCTTAGAAAAAACTGTGTTTCATTTTATTGGTCAGGTATGACTTCTATAGTATAGTGTGGAGATGTCGCCTGTTTGATTAAAGCACATATATTCCATCTTGTGTGCATTGACATGGAGGCCTTTGCCTGCAGCTGCTTGTTCCAGACTATGTAGTAGGGCTTCAGATCGGGCAGGTGTATTTTCCATAAGCACTATGTCATCAGCGTAGTCTGTGTCCATAATTGTTTTTGCGGGGTACCTTCTGCTTCTTTCCTTTGTTAGCTCGAAACCGTTTTCTTTCATTTTATCAATAGATGTTCTAAGCACGTAGTCTAGACCGATGATAAAGAGGTATGAAGCTAGTGTGTCTCCTTGCAGTACACCTGCTACAATGTTGAAGTAGTCTGTGTCTCCATCTAGGGAGCAGACTTTTACTTTGGTGTTTCTATATAGCATCATTATGGCCGTGACGGCTTCTTTTGGTAGGCAGTAGGCAAGTAGTATTTGCGCCATCTTTCCTCTGCGTATAGAGTCAAAGGCCTTGGCGAAGTCAACAAATAATATTGTTGCCCATAGGTATTTTGCATGTACACCTTCAAGAATTCAATGGATAGACAAAATTTGTGATGTCGTGGATTGATTTCTCCAAAAGCCATTTTGGTTCTTCCTCAGTACGTTCTCAATTTTGGGTTCTATGCAGTTTTGTAGTAGAGCAATGTATATCTTGGCCGCTATGGATGTAAGTGTTATACCTCGGTAGTTCTTGGCTAATCCAAGGTTGCCCTTCTTAGGGAAGGGGAGGATGCATCCCTTTGTCCATCTGTCTATTCTGTTTTGATTATATACGGTATTATAGTGTTGGAGCAGTATGTTGTCAGATTGCCTGGTCTTCCATACTTCTGGGGGTATTTCATCAAGCCCTGCTGCTTTTCTATTTTTAATTTTTCTTAGTACTGAATTGAGTTCTTCTTGCGTAAACTGTCCTAATTTGATGTCTAATTGTTTACTAATAATTCTCGTGATTGGTTTATATGTAACTTTCAGAGGGTTTTCGAGTAAATTCTCGAAATGCTGTTTCCATAGTGGTATTCGTTCTTCTTGGCTGGTAGCTTTCATTTTAGCTTCTCATTCCATTGATACTCCAAACAAAAGTTCTGGAATTAGCACCTTCAGCAGATATTCACATTCGTTTTTTTATTTAGGTGTGTCGGAATGCTGCAATGGATCTCGCAAGTCAGTTTCCCAAGGCTTGGGCGTATTAACACAAGCACTTCTATTCCTCGTGTCCTGTGCTTTTCCTTCCATCTCTCCTTCCTTCTCTCCTTCAAATTGTAACAAAACTTTCAAGCGTGCTCATCAGTTGACTCACTCAGAAAGAATCACCTGTTCCAGCCGTCACCATGCGTTTCTATGCTTGCAAGATCTCGAAAGAATTTGCATACGTGCAAATTGACTCTCGCTGATTCGAGATCTCCCATTGTTACATATGGTGCTTGAGGCAGCCATGCCTGTTTCTCGCTTCCACTCTACAGGCCAGACACGTCCATGCGCGCTTCAAATGTCCAGGTATGTTGCGTCTATTACATTCACACTCCTCCCTGATTTGGGAATCACACAACGTATAGCAGGTCTCTTTAGTCTGCTACTTCGTCTATTACATTCACACTCCTCCCTGATTTGGGAATCACACAACGTATAGCAGGTCTCTTTAGTCTGCTACTTCGTCTAAGGAGGACACTCTCGGCAATATCTTTGTCCTCGGACGTGTCTCTGGGCCCATGCTGACCACGGTCACTGTGATCGCTTTCAGATGCTGCGGGATCCTCCCATGTTAAATACAGCATTGGCGCTTCGTCTTCAGAGGAAGTGATGCTGCAATTAGTGGTGTCTACTCTTTGCAGTGGACGAACATCCTTTACATGGCGAGGTGTCCCATCAACAAGGACTGAATGTGGGCTGTACACACCCGTTATTGTCCCCTTTCCAAACTGAGTTGTACATCACCCATGCGGGATCTTGACCCAAACACTATCTCCTACCTTATAACTACTGGGACCAGCATCCTCCGATGGTAATATGACATCAATGCCTTTTATATGGGCCGGATAAGAGTATATCATGTTTGCTAGTGCGGTTGAAGCTGACACATCGTCTTTGGGAGTCACATTATACCAGTACACTGGTGACAACCTTGTCAAATGGAAGAAAGAAAGCAATCCAACCTGTCCCCTATGTAATGAGAAACCTCAAACATTGGAACACGTCCTCAGTTCTTGTAAGACAGCTCTTGCTAACGGAAGATACACTTGGAGACACAACAGTGTATTGGACGAGCTGGTCAGAATTATACGGAACTTGATAAAGCCTGATTCAAATAAGTCAACCCAGAAATTTGTAACTGAGGGGGGCAAAATATATGTTGGTTCAAAGAAATCAACTTACCATCAAGCTATACCCGGTCAAAATCTTCTTGGATCAGATGATAATTGGAAGGTATCTGCTGACCTCCCTGGCTGGCGTAATGATTACTTGAAAATAATTTCTAATAAGGGTCTGCGACCAGACATTGTTCTATTTTCGAAGGAGAACTCAAAGGTCATCTTGGTAGAATTAACAATACCATTTGAGAGCCGACTAGAACAAAGCCACGATTACAAAACAAGCAAATATGAAGATCTCAAAAAAGAACTGGAAAAGGAAGGGTATAGTGTTACCGTTAAAGCTGTGGAGATTGGAGCAAGAGGCTTCGTTGCAGGCACCCTGTACCAATTTCTGGGACAAATTGGAATCAATCGGCGTAATAGAAGCGAAAGTTTGAAACGCCTTACAGAAATAACTGAAAACTGTTCAATGTGGATACGGAATAAAAGAAACGTCCCGTGGAACATTTCAAAATAAACACGTCATAGCGAATGCACAACAATATTCTAATTACGTGAGCAAATTTGAAAATTTTTACATTTTGCTGTTAGACATTGATTTGACAGGATGCTTTAATGGGGGCTCATGTCAATGAGGGGGGCCGATGTGCAAATAAGACTGTCGAGAGGAAGGCGCCAAAACGGTGCACATTCTCTCCCCAAAACAAGCATGGAGTTAAAACTGCTTGGTGGAAATAAGAATGGCTAAAGGAGCATTTTCTATTCGATCACTTTTTGGTGAGATTTATTTGAGGAAAGCAAATGACAAGATAATTCTATAATTTTTTAATTGAATTTTTAAAAAAGTCTCTGTAAATCAACACGCGAAATCAGTTTCATCATTGTTGTTGCTGTTTCTTCTTCTTCTTTGTCTCACAGCTGCCTTTTTTACTTCTATCAAATCCAGTTTTTTGTATGTTCAGCCAAAGGGGAAATTAGTTGTCTTATGTAGAGCTGAAAACTCACTAATGCAAAATACAAGCCATTTGCATCAGTGAAATTTTGGCATTGCTCAACCACAACTACGATGAGGTTTTTGTTAGCAGACATCCCAGGTTTGTAGTGCCCATCCTCTTCTGCACAGATGACACCCCAAACATGGTCTCTTTGACTGATAAGGATAGCCATTCTCACTAACAGCAGCCTGTGGTTCACTCTGCCTTTTGCTCCCGCCACACTCCCTCTGATCTGATGATCACGTATGTGGCAATCCGGGGCAGGTCACAGTAATATGACTTCAACTTCCTCCTTAGATGACTCGTCTGCAGAAGTATCACCAAATGCATCTGCATCAGACCTATGGCTGTGGGTATTACTCATTGTACTCATTTTAGCAATGGGAATAAAAGATTCAGAATCACTCATACTTTCTGAGGCATTTGAATGTAGCTCCCTAATGTGTCGAGGCATCTCATCAACGAGGACATTCAGTGAGTTAATCACACCAGTAACATCCAATTGTGTAGGGGGGTGTGCACTGTCCATCTGGGATCTTTATCCAAATACAATCACCAAAATTGTAACCGGTGTATTGATGTTCAGGTTCATATGAGGGCAATGTATTGATACCTTTCAATTGGACTTGGTAATGATGGATAATGTTGGTGAGGGCAGTCAGCGGTGATACATTGTCCTTTGGAGTAACTTTATACTAATAAATCGCTTCCATCATAGAACAGTTTTCTCGACGCATTCCATTTTACACTCCAATGACACCGTTCCGTGATGCCATTACCTGATGAGACATGTGTACAGTAAAATAATAGTCAAACTCCCCATTTGTTAAGGAAGTTTCTGAAGTCCTTACTGTAAAATGCTGTGTCATTATCAGCAAGCATTTCACAGAATAGAGTTTCCAAGTGGTCGACGATGCTTGCTGCATCTTGCTGTCTCAGGTGACACCAGACAGAAAACCGCATAGGCCCACTGTCAATGAGCAACAGGTAGTGTCTGCTTTGGTAGTGGGTTACATCTATTCCCATTCGATACCAAGTGTTACTGATGTCTAATTTGCCCTTCAGTCAATGTATGGGTAGCAGGTCAATTGACTGGCATGCTTTGCAATTTCTAACTACAGCCCTCACCAATGCCTTGGAAATTGTGGGATTAACCAGCCTGACAAAGTGTAGCACTATGGGGGCAGGCCGCCAAAGCAGACGAGTCTGTTTTGGCGCGAAACCAGACAAAGGATTCTTGGACATGAAATCTCGCCGTATCCGGAAGTGGTAAGGGGACCCGAGAATGAGAGTTGACGACGCGACCGAGGAGAGAGCAGAAGTTGGTGGCAGGAGACCAAGAGAGACGGTTGGTAGTTGAGACTGGACAAGAGGAGGCGAACAGCAGAAGTTGGCGTGGAAGAACGGAGGGGCAGTCAACACCAGACACCGGAACAGAGAGGCGAGGAGACAAGATGGGGTCCAGTGAAGAAGAGTCTCAAGATGTCTGATTCCAGTAGCATTGTGGAATTTTCGCTAGTAACCCACGCTAGCGATAGTCCATATATCTACTATCAGGAATGCACATGCATGTAGTGTTGCATACCTTCCTCTGCCCTTGGTAACCCCAAGCTTGTCCGTGTTTGTTCGTCTTTTTGTTTTCTCCTGTCTCCCTCGATCGTATTCTTGTGTGTAGGTAAAGAAATGTGCGTTATCCCCTCAGCCACTAGTTGATCACCGGCCGGCTAAGAAGTGAAATGGTTAGAAGACTGAGAGAGATAATGTGGTGGGGGTGAGGGGGTAACGTTTCACAAAAGTACAATGTTCTCCTTATACTAAAGTGACAACTTCAATGATGGATGGACTTTATTCAGTTGGAGTAGAGATTGCTCATTGATGCAGCACATGGTTTTGTACTTCAGCTGTCTTCCTAATTAATTAAGTTATCACTGTGGTATTTGCGTTAGACCATCTGCTTGGTCATGTTCTGACTTCATCAAGGCTATGTCCAATGCCTATCTGTACTCTTCAACCAAGCTTCTGAGCACACCAAACTGTGGTCTGATTAGCATTTCACCTGCTGCTTTGGTACACACCCAGGCCTTTCCCGTAAGGGTGTTTGTGATCCATTTGTGTATACAGGCAGTGTTGGTAAAGAGATGCAGCATTGTTGCATTCATTATCAATGTCATGTTAACACCTTTTAGCACAGAGTTGAGCTCTGCCAAGTTTATGTGCAGTGCATTCTTTTCTTTTTGCAACCAACTTGCATACTCTATAGCAGCGCCATCTTGCTCCAGTAGCTAGAGAGCTTGCTTTAACCCAAAGATCAAGCTCAGGATCATCAACATACCTCTTGCCTTGCATGGGGTCTTCTTGATACGTTTTTGTGATCATCTCTTCCATCATCATGGTCAATAGGATATCATTCACCTTGTTGTCCCAACCCTCATTGAATACCTCTGTTCTTCTCTTTATGAATGATGCTGCCACTCTAAGCAATTTAAATACCATAAAGTGTTCACTCAGTGAAAAAAACAGTACATTGAGGGAGAATGTGTGGCATACATAGGACTTTGTTCCCTCATTCTCATTTCAGCATTTTGCCCTCCCCACAAACTTTCAAACCAAGTACTTGTGCAGCTGTTCTGGCTCCTTGCTCACCATCCCAAAGTTGACCTGATGTTGCCTCACTCTGGCTGCAGACACTATATTTTCATTGATGACAACATTGTCAATATATGCTGATTTTGACTGTCAAATAGTGTCATGTTTCAATAATGAAGAATCCATGATGGCTTACAGAATAGATGGTGCCACATTGAGTCCAAAACCTATGTGTGTCAAGCAGTACTGTCTTCCCTTGAAGATAAAAGTCTAGTACGGCCACACAAACCTACAAGTAAGCTCTTTGAAGATCGAGCACTGACACATTGTAAACCTTTTTTTGCCACTCACTCAGCTTGTGTGCACAGACGTCAGCATGTGCCATGCAGGCATCGACATACCCATTCAGTTTGTGGAAATCTAATATGGGGCACACTTTGGATTTGTTGAAGGACTGCTACCAGTGGAATCAAGCCCTTTGGTGGGTGGGGGCTCAGTTTCTTCTCAGAATAGGAAAACAACCATCCATTATCCAACTACACCCACATTAGTCTAGCTGGATTTGAGCTGGCAGTGAATATTCAGGTAATCTATTTACAAGTTCATAAAGTGGATGACCACCCGACCATTTTCACAATACTATTCACACTCTTGCCTATTTAAACTTGGCACTAAAATTTAGTTCCTCTATCTTGATCACAGCGCAGACAGGAGTATCTGTTCTGTTAAAAATGGCTTCACTGGACTAGTTGATGCTGACTCTGCCAAGTATTTGGATGATATCCATTCCAAGTAACATACCAAAGCCTAACAGTTGACTGTCCACAACTAGGGGGTTCAAATTATTTATTGCCAGCATAATAGTTCCAATGCCATGGCCATGGATAATTTCATCATTAGTGTAATATCCTAACTAACGAAAGGGAAATAACCTCTGATGCCACAGGGGTTACGGCCCCTACCACATCCTGGGGATTTGGTTAATAAAGGAATATACCAGGCATAGCAGCAGATGTTTGTTTTCGCTCTGTCTTTAATCATCATCCATCTTATCGATTCATCTTGGTAATAGTCCATACCTAGCAAGTATCCATTACCTCAGATAAAAAGACTTTACATTGGCGACGAAGAAAGAGTCGTTTACTCACCAATAACAATATAAAAAAAAAAGAAAAGAACAAACCTGCCCACGTGCTGAAAAAAACTAACATGGCCGCTTTACCACATTACCCAGAATTTGACCACGAATCAAAAAAAAAACAGCAAAATGGAAAAAATATGTCAACAGACTGAGAAATTATTTCACTGCGTACAACATAGAAGACGATAGACGGAAAAAGCTATACTTTTAACTTTTGTTGGCGAAGAAGTAAATGATATTATTGACGTACTACCATCTGAACAAACCACACCAGAAAAAAACGAAACACACTTCGATAAGCTCGTCCTGGCTGTGCAAAACCACTTCAACCCAGAAAACAACACTGAGTATAACAGATTTATATTCCAAAAAAAAAAAAAAAAACCCACACCAAACATAGAGGACTTTCATCGGGAATGTGCTGTTTCACAGACAGAAATGCAGAAATAAAATCCCAGCTAATAACAGGCTGTTTATCAGAAAAAGTTCGCCAAAAGGGACTGATGAACCCAAACATGCTCCTAGGCGATCTAATAAACTATGCCAAAATGACAGAAACCATATCCAAACAAATGGAACAGATGCGCTTAGAAGACGCCAACTCTACTACAAAACCTACCACACCCATTAATGCAGTAGCCAACAAAGTCACGCATGAACAACAATGGCCACGCAAATGCCCCCAGCAAAACCGGTGCAGAAATTGCAATGGGAAATACCCACATGAACGGGGACCGACATCCTGCCCTGCATTCCAGAACCAGTGTGCCTATTGCCGGAGATGGGGACATTTCGCCTCTGTCTGTTTCAGAAAACTAAATGACGAGGACAGACGGCGAAGAACAAACTGCCCCCACGCCCACAAGCTCAAACCAGTCAACGACCGGTAAATTACATTGAGGACCATCAACGAGACTCAAACAGCGGCAGTGACACGGAATATGTATTCCATACAGGTAAAGTGAAAAACCTTCCTTACTTTGACTTATCTTTTGGTGATGGCCATCAAATGTTCAATGAGTTAGCTGACTCTGGCGCCACCATAAACATTTTATCTGAGGCAGATTACAAATCCCTAAGACCAATGCCCGTCCTCCGACCCACAAAAACCGTAATATCTGGATTCGGTGTTAAGGAAGCCACCCCACTCCTAGGTCAATTCAGCACACTTCTAAAGTTTAGAGGCATCTCCTGCCAAGCGGACATACATGTTATAAAGAACCCAAAAAAACCCATTATTGGCTGGGAAACATGTAAAAGGCTCAAACTACTGTCAGCAAACACTCATTCAGTCAACCACATCAGTAACTCTGATGCACAGACCCCACTCCCCACTCTTAAACTTCTAGCGGACTACGCAGACCTATTCAATGGTCTGGGTAAACTCAAAGAAAAAAAAGTTCACCTACACATAGATGAAAACATACCACTCATCGCTCAGAGATACCGCAGGGTCTCCTTTCACGTAAGGAAGGATATAGAAGAGTTAATAGCCAAAGATGAGAAACTGGGAGTGATTGAAAAGGCAGACGGACCAACCCCATGGGTATCTCCTATTGTTATAGTACCCAAAAAGGGTCAAAATAAAATCAGGATTTGCATCGACATGAGGGCGGCAAACAAAGCTATCAAAAGGAAACGACACCCAACCCCCACACTCAATGAACTGAAAACTATTCTATCAGGAGCTAATGTTTTCAGCAAATTGGATCTTAACCAGGGCTACAACCAATTGGAACTAGCTGAAGAATCCCGATATATAACCACCTTTGCAACACACCTGGGCCTGTACAGATATAAAAGACTTTTTTTTGGTGTCAACTCCGCAAGTGAGATATTCCAGGAAGAAATTAGTCAAGCACTTACAGGGATCAAGGGAGCCATCAACATCAGTGACGACATCCTTTGCTTCGGATCAGACCAGCAAGACCATGACTAAAACCTCCACGCGATATTCAGACGACTTCGCGAAAAAGGACTCACCCTAAATAGCAGCAAATGTAAGTACAACAAGAGGTCACTGGAATTCCTTGGACACACCTTTGGTAATGAAGGCATCAGCCCAAGCGACCTCAAAATAAAAGCAATCCTTGGATTACCCGACCCTAAAAACGCATCAGAAGTCAGAAGCTTGTTGGGGATGACTAACTTCTGTGGAGCAGAATTCATTCCAAACTATGCAACCCTCACCCATGAACTACGTCAACTAACAAAAAAAAAACACACAGTGGTCCTGGACTGAATGCCACACTGAATGTCTAAAAAAACATTAAGGAGACACTGAGCAGAGCATGCTCACTTGCCTACTTTCACCCGAACAAACACACTGAAATACTGGATCCCAGTCCGGTAGGCATTTCTGCCGTGCAGTCACAAAATGGACGGATAGTACAATTTGCAAGTCGTGCTCTATCCGCAGTTGAACAGAGATACTCCCAAACAGAACGTGAAGCACTCGCCATCACATGGGCGTGTGAACACTTTCACATATATATCTTTGGAGCTCCATTCACTGTCTTTACAGACCACAAACCCCTAACATCCATTTTTGACAACACCCGCTCCCAACTATCAGCACGCATTGAACGCTGGGTTTTGAGAACGTAACCATACGACATGACCATCATATACAGACCAGGCCATGACAACCCAGCTGACTATCTCAGCCACCATCCAAAGCACCTACCACCAAGCGACAGAGAACAAAAAATAGCAGAGGAATATATAAACTACATCCTCTCAACCTCAACCTCCAAAGCAATGACAATTGATGAAGTTGCAACGGAAACGGCAAAAGACAAGACACTCACCACCGTCATCCAAGCCATCCTTACCAACAAATGGCATGGTGTCGAGGATGGCATAAACAAAGCAACATTCCACACTCTGCACGCCAATCGTGCCAAACTATCACTTGCACACAAGGATAGCATCATCCTCAAAGGGTACCGAATAGTACTGCCTGAAGCAGTACAAAACAGAGCTGTCAAAATAGCACATGCTGGACACCAAGGCATTGTGAAAACCATGGCTCTCCTCCGAGAAAAGGTCTAGTTCAAAAACATGCAGCCTCTAGTGGAAGAAAACATCAAGAACTGCCACACCTGTCAGATCAGTACCCATAAACCAACAAGAGAGCCACTGCAAATGTCCCCACTACCAGCAGCCCCATGGGCAGAAGTCAGTGCTGACTTTGGACACCTCCAAAATGGAAAGTACCTTCTCGTTGTCGCAGACGAATACTCACGCTATGTTGTTGTCGACATCCTGGACTCCACCTCAACAACATCAGTCATACCCCGCCTAGACAAGATATTCGCCGAATTTGGTGTGCCAGTCTCCCTCAAAACGGACAATGGCCCACCATTCAACAGCCACGAATTCAAAACCTATGCCTCCATCACTGGATTCAGACACAGGAGAATAACACCCCTATGGCCCCAGGCCAACGGGGAAACAGAACGCTTCATGCGCACTGTAAAAAAGTCTATTAAAGCTGCCTTAAATAAAGGTTGAAGCTGGAAGCAGGAATTATTCAAATTCCTGCTGGACTACCGGACGACACCACATTGCACCACCGGCGCGCCCCCAGCCACAATCCTATTTGGCCGGACCATAAAAAACTGCCTGCTACACCTGATCACACCCATTGCTGAAGACCCCAGCATTAGGGAGCATGACACCGAAGCCAAGAGAAAAATAAAGCAATACGCTGATAGAAAAGCGTACATGAAACCCAATGATCTCAGGGTGGGTGATACAGTCATTGTAAAAAGCGACAACACCTCAAAGGCTCTCACACCTTACCAGCCTAACCCAATGACTATTATAAAGAAAAAAGGGTCCATGATCACCGCCACACACAAAGGTAGCCAAACTACAAGAAATTCCAGCTTCTTCAAAAAAATCCGTAAGCCAACGACAAACCCTGCACATAACCTACTGGATTACCCCTCATCTGAAGATGAAAGCTACACACATACGACAACACCACCAGAATACAAAGACAACCAAACACAGCACACAACTCTAAACCTCAGGCGTTCAAGCAGAACAAAAAGGCCACCCAAAAGATTTGACCACTAACAAAAAAAAAAAAAAATAATAAACATAACCGTACACAATAGTCTGAACCATCATCATTTTCTTTTCTCTCATTCAGGTTAACAGACATCTCCTCTGACATAGAGTCCGAGCCATCTGTTCAAGCATCCCAATCACTTCACAGACTGAATGAACTCCCTCACCAGATAATTATTACCACCACTGTCATTGTTGTTATCATTATTTTAAAAAAAAAGAAAAAAAAAAGAGAGCATTGTAATATCCTAACAAAAGGGAAATAACCTCTGATGCCACAGGGGTTACGGCCCCTACCACATCCGGGGGATTTGGTCAATAAAGGAATATACCAGGCATAGCAGCAGATGCTCGTTTTCGCTCTGTCTTTAATCATCATCCATCTTATCGATTCATCTTGGTAATAGTCCATACCTAGCAAGTATCCATTACCTCAGATATAAAGACTTTACAATTAGCTGTCATGATTTTCAACTCTTGACAACTTCAGGGACTGCACATCGATCCAGTTGCATGAGTTCACTAGTGCTATCTGTTTCTTCCCATTGATCCATGTTTCTATTGTGGGAAGTGCCTCTCTTAAATTGATTGAGGAGAGACTAGCACTGATGTCTTGCCTCTTTTTTCCATTTCCTGGACACTCAGATACAATGGTACTTTTCCTTATGCTTTGTATCTAGTGCCACTGCAGTCTTCCTTTTTCCAGGCTGATATTGGTAGTCTCTCACAAAGTAGTTTAATCCAGAGCATTAATAGCATGTAATGCAATCACTGGCCGATGCACTAGGTAATGTTTGGTTGGTACTGGACTGAATTGGTTGTATAGCCACTGCCACTGATTCTTCCTTGTCCAACATGATGGTCCATGATCTGGTTAGAATTTGCTCCAGGCTCATGTTGTCAATCCTTGAAGATGCCTAGAGGTGCTGCCTCATATGATTCAGTATCCAGCAACAAAGGCACATGTTATCCATTTCTCTGGTAGTACCTCTAAGGCTCAGCCAAGAACACATCTATGGTTTCACTGGGCAGCAGCCATCACATCATAAAGTTTTTGAATGCCCAAAAGAATCAGTTGCAAAAGCAGTTATCAGGGTTTCCTTGACATGATCTATATCTGCACTTTGTTCCTTGCTGTCTATATACTGCAAGCGTGCCATCTCTTAATTGCATGGCGAGGATCCGTTCCATTTTGAAATCCTTTAACTGCTCACCACCGGTCCTGTTTTTCTGTCTCTTTCTCTCACTTGCTGAATGTTCACCACCGGTTCTGTTTCTCTCTCTCACTCACTCTTACTTGCAACGTCAATACACACTGGTTTGCGCAATTCTGCAGTGAAGTAACCAACAAAAAAACTGCCCTGCTCCATACCGGTTCTTGGCTGACCAAAATTTGCATATGACGAGATGCAGGGCCTACAAATTGCACTCACAACGATGCTCACACTTCCGTTTTTTCTGTACTTCCGGTACTCTACATGCAAAATACATTCACACCATTTTTTAACTTCAAAGTAGGCCATTTTGTTCGTCCCTTCTTGTTTCTTTCTTTCAGTGTTGCTATGAAAGGAATTCAATTCACACAGCTTCATTGTCATATTTCATCTCTCGTTCACTCGGTTCACTACCTGTTTTATTTTTATCCAGCCATGTATGATTGCTGAATTCATATAAACAACAGCATACCAGTTGTGGTCTCTTTGAACGATGAATCCCAGTTGGCTCGTTGGAGACAGCAGTCTGCGGGTTCTGCCTTTCAGTTTCACTACACATTTCTTGAAAGTCATACAGCTCTCAAACAAGTTCAACCTATTCTAACCACTTCACTATCTGTAGATTGCAGGCAACTCCAATAAACATAGGAACCAATCAAATGTTGAGCTGCTTGCTTGTCATTGTTTAAGGCTGATAGAGCTTGAATTATTAAAAAAGTCTCAGTAAATCAACATGCAAAATCAGTTTTGTTGTTGTTGTTTCTTCTCCATCTTCTTTGTTGCTTCTGTCCTGCAGCTGCCTCTTTTACTTCAGTGAAATCTGGGTTTTTTTTGTATGTTCTGCCAAAGCAGAAATTTGTGTCTGAAAACTCACTTATGCAAAATACAGGTCATTTGCATGAGTGCAATTTCAGCACTGCTCAGCCACAACTACAATTAGGTTTTTTTTTGTTAGGGGCACCTCTGGTGGTGTAACGGTTAGCAAGCTAGACTAGCAGACCTACACGAGTGAGTTCGAGTCTCATTGGGCGCCCCATTCATTCGGCCTTGTGCCACATCAAGGCAAAGCGCTTTGTAAATTACATTAGGTTTTTGTTAGTGGACATATCTGGTTAGCACTGGCCATCCTCTTCTGCACAGACAACACACCAAACATGGTCTCTTTGATGAGTGAAAACAGCCATTCTCACTAATGGCAGTTGGTGGTTCACTCTGCCTTTCCCTCCCACCACATTTTTCCTTGACATTAAATTATTTCATATGTTTCTTTACATAGCTTGGAAAAAATTAAACTATTAATTTAAATAATTTAATCTAGTTTGTTTAAGGAATACTTTATGAAAACAAAATGTTCAGCTATTATTGAATAAAAAAATGTTTTGTGTCTTATTAGTTTATTTACTGAAAAATAAAAACAACCTAAGTGAACATCTTTGTGTACTAATTCCATAATTTTTCAAAAAGTACACAACAATTACTACAACACATTTTGTATAGGTTTATGACTTGATTATACTGGTCATGATTTTTTACAATTTTTTAGGAACAGTCATTGAAAAGTTAGGGTTTTCTTTCTTTAATGTCACTGAGAATACAAGATAGCCAGAGAAACTAAATATATTACAAGCTTAAATGAAGGAAATAACAGAATGTTCATAAGTAGTTTATGTACCTTTTAAAATCAGTAAATAAAAATAAAAGAAGCTGAAAGGAGAAACTTCCCAAAACTAACCAATGGAATACACACAAAACCAAAAAGAGCTAAAGGCAAGTCAATTCTAACTTCAGAGATACTGAGATTGGATGATGCTAGAGAAGACATACAAAAAATTGCTATGAAGTTAAATTGTGATATTTTATCAGTAACAAAATAAATGCAATCCATACTGATAAGGGCAGGTTTTTTTTGTTAATCAGTCAAGAAATAATGAGAAGTGATAGGTAGAATGCTTAAGAAATACAGTTTGAGAAAACAATGTCTTTTATTTGCAAGATCATATTTACCAACCCCTCCGCTCGGGCAGGATATGACACAAGGTCAATTTTTAAGCGGAGTTTAACAGGTTTGAATTCAGAGATTTCCTTCTCCTAGACTAGTTGCCTCACCAAGGCTGAAGAACCTAGTCTGTCCTACTATTTACCCATAGCTGGAGGGATAATAATTGGATTCATACCTTTCCCAAGGGTATTAGTGCTATGTGAAATGCAATCAGTCTAGTCCAGAATTTGAACTCGTATCGTCGTGTCCAACTCCTATGACGATAACCATTACACCACGGGCACCTCCTGCATTTTTATTTCCTCCTTTTATTTGCAAGATACAAAGCAAAAATGGATTTTACTGTTATATCCTTAGATATTGCATATTAAGATGTCCAAGTGTATATTTCAGTCTTTTTTTTATTTCTTCACACTGTATCTGATATCTCAAATAAATTCATGTGACATTCATTTCTCCCTTTTAATAGTATTAATGGGAAATGACAATTAGAGATTAAGTCATGCAAAAGATCAATGCATGCACCATGAAAATATAACATGACACAAAAATAATTTTTTAGTTTAGATTTCATGAATTTGTACCTAATTTGTACCCTTTTGCTGTTTTAATAATGATAGGTATTAAGAGAATCTAACATTAAGAAAATGCAGGTAAATTCCTTTTAAAAATGAAATTAAAAGCATATAATAAAACTGAGTATGCAAAAGACAGATTTATAGCCAACAATAAATGAAATGCTTTTCATCAGGTGAAATTATATCTATATATATATACACACACACACAATCAGCAAAAAATGTAATTAAAAGAGAAATTTTGCTTGAATAATTGTAACCGGTGCTTCTTTTTGTATGGTTAAGAACTCCACCAATGGAGATAGGTCAAAAAAGAAAGATCACTGATCTCTCAAAGGAAACTCTCTCAATATCAATATAGCAATAGGAAAGTATGGATCAGTATATGTGAATTTCCTGAATTTGCACAAAATGTAACAATCTTGTGAGAAAAAAATCATAATATTCCAAAGTGAGTTATCTTGTCCATGCCACTAAACAGATGGCTTTCTGAGACATGATATACAACGTGGAGCAATCCAGGGAAGGAGTAGCACCCTCTCCTACACCTTGGTGTAGTAGCTATTGAAAAAGGAGCCTTCAGATCACCCTCAACTAAGGTAACCAACTTTACTTAATTAATATACATACATCTCACTTTGTAAACTTATAATGAAACTACACTGTAAATGAAAATATTGGATATTTGGATTTATATCAGAAAAATACTGTCTTTTAAATAATTGAATTCGTTTGAACCCACAAGTAAACATTAAAACTTTACATCAAATTATGCATTCAGTTGACTTAATCTTGTATTTACAAAATCAATAACACCTGAATGATATATACATTCCTTCCAAATAACAGGCACCATTGCTTATGATATGGTGCTAGCTCTTTATTTAACTAACTTAAAAGAGAGTATACTCATATTGGAAAAGTTAATATTATTTATTGAGATAGGTGAAGATTATTAACTGTCTTTTATATCTAGTCATTTTCATTGCAGTAACAAACCATAATTATATATTCAATGAGACACTGGGAAAATATAAGTGTAATAAGCTTCAAAAAATAAATTTTACCCACAATACAACAGGATCTTTGAAAATCTCTAGAAATGTAGTAAAATGTCAAAATGATCACTTATGTTTCATTATAAATGATGAAAGTTCATTTGGTAGCTGATTTGGGGTGTAGTACAATAAAATAAAATTAGGTTTAAGAAGACAAAAGCTGATTTAGTAAGTATTTGCTTTGCTTAATTAGCAAAATTATATTAATATAAAATCAAATTATTGAAAAATATCAAAAATACCAAAACTAGTGGAATGATTTATAGTCTTCAGAAAATGAAAGTCAATTTAAAACTGAAACCTTTTTATATGACAAAAAAAATCCTTACATTATACTATTCCACATATATGGTATGATCAGATATAATGAACTGATAGCATATAACTAAAACCATGAGCACTTTTTCCTTTTTCTGAAATTAAATTTCCCTCTTAAGTCAAAGAATTATAATATATGCACATGTCTAATGTGTAGCAAAACACATTTTATTAGGAGAAAGATTTTCTAAAAAAATTTACCTGGTCAAATTAGGGCTAACAGATATACTTGTAAGTTAAATTAGGTTGATTTAGATATACAATATAATCAAGCTGATAATATTTTGCCTTAGAGATTAAGTACACTTTGTAATACTTAAGTCTTTTTCTATTACATCAATATGAATCCAGATATTTAAATAAGGGATCTTGAAATAATTTTATTTTAACTGTACTAATAATAAACCTAGGATAAATGTAAAAAGAGATCAATAAATGACAGTGAACCTTAAATTGCAAATTAGTTTATAAAGTGCGCAAGTCCAAATCTAGAAAATATCTAGTTGTTTTGAAGGCAAACCTATTATCTTAAACATGCTCATATTACAATCCTGTCACACCAAAGAAGAAAACATTTTCATCTTGCGTTTATCTGAAAAATAAAGTAAACATAGTCCTATCAGTCCATGAGAATGTTTCCTCCACTTATAATGAGTAAATACAGTGAACCAGTTTGAGTTTTGATTCACGGCATATCAACCTCTGTGGGTCATTTAATATCTGAAGAGTTAAATTGCTTTTGTCTTTTGTGCATGTTTTAGGTTTTAAAGGTATGAGTTTTAGTTGTTTTATTATATTTAACTAGATTTTAATGAAGAGATTGATTTCTTTTAGAAAGCTTAAGATTTCCTCTGGTTTGGAGTTTTTGAAGAGGTTCTTTAGATTGTTTGTTTGGTAATGTTTTGGGAGAATTTGTCTAAACCTGTCACAGTTTATGAGAATGTGTTTGACTGTGAGAGGTACTTAGCATGTTAGACATACTGGGGAGTCTTCCCCTTTTAGGAGGTGTGAATGGGTAATGTGGGTGTGACCAATATGAAGTTTGGAGATTATCACTTCTTCTTTTCTATTTCTTCTATAACCTGCTGGCCATTCACCAATGGTATCTTGAATATGGTGGAGTTTGTTCTATGTTTGATAATCCTAAGATTTTTGCCATTTTTTCAGTATAAATTTGTTAATAAGAGGTTTTAGGTCGGTGTATGGAATTTTTGTATTGGATATACGTGTCTGGAGTGCTTTTTTTGCAGTTCTGCCTGCCTTTTCATTTCCCTGTATGCCAATGTGGCTGGGTATCCAAGTAAGAATGATGCTATTGTTTTTAGAAAGAGTGTTCATTTTATCTAGTAGTCTTGTGATGAGAGGAGTTGATGAATCTTTGCTCTGTAGAGCTTGGAGGACTGATTTAGAGTTTGAGTAGATGATGAATTTAGAGGATTTGTGATTTGCTATGTTCATTGTTAGGTCAATAGCTATGACTTCTGCACTATAGATTGAGGATTCATTTTGGAGACGTTTTAACAGTTCTTGGTTTTGGAAGACAGCAGCACAACCAACTTTCATTTCCTGTTTGGATCCATCTGTATAGATGTGGTGGTGGTCTGGGAAGTTGTTTTGGATGTTGAGGAAGTTTTCTTGGAAGGTGATGGGGTGTGTTTTGGTTTTAGAAAGTTGGGTTAGGTCTAGCTTTATTATTGGTTGGTTTATGGTCCATGGTGCAGTTCTGGGAAGGATTGTGTTATGTATTATTTTGGGAATGATCTTGATTTCATTTAGGAGAGTCTGAATTCTTAAATTAAAAGGTTTAATTACCTTTTCTTTATTTTCAAAAAGGTTTTTGTACCTTGTTTCCATGATACAATTATAGGTGGGATTTTGGGGGCATGAAATGAGTTTAATATAGTATTGGAGTGCAAGTTTATATCTTCTCAAGGAAAGTGGGGGTTCATTTGCTTCTATGTATAAACTTTCAATTGGAGAGGGAGTGAAGGCTCCTAGGACAATACAGAGTCCCAGGTGATGGATAGTTTCGAGTTCTCTAAGATAGGATTTTCTGGCTGCTCCATATATAAAGCAGCCGTAATCAAGTTTTGATCATATTAGACATCTGTATAATTTGGTTAAGGTTTTTTTTTTATCAGCACCCCAGTCTGTGTGGGCTATGGTTCTCAGGAGTTGGATAGTTTTGTTGCATTTGATCCTCAGTTGTTTAATGTTTGGGATGAAGGATAATTTTGGGTCAAGAGTAATACCCAAGAATTTGTATTGCTGGGTTATGGGTATTTCAGAGCCATTTAATGTTAGAGTGGGTTGATTATGCATTTTGCGGATTTGGCAGAAATGCATGCATTTGGTTTTATTGCAGGAGATTTTAAAACCATTTTTCATGGTCAGTTTTAATATTTTGTTGATGCATTGTTGCATTTTCCTTTCTATGGTCACCATAGAACTGTAACAAATGAGGAAGTTGTCGACATATAATGATCCATTGATTTCTGGGGGTAGGCAGGTTGTTATTTTATTTATTTTAATCATGAATAGGATGATGGATAGGATACTACCCTGAGGTACACCTATTTCTTGTTGTTTTGGATCGGAGAGTGTATTATTTATTTGTGTTTGGAACATCTGGTCTTCTAAGAATTGTAAAAAGATGGGGAGTCTGCCTTGTAGGCCGAGATCTTTGAGTATGCCATATGGCCAGGTTGTATCATAGGCTTTTTCTAGGTCAAAGAGGACTGTGACCAGATGTTCTTTTTTGATGAATGCTTCCCTGATTAGAGATTCTATATGGACTATTTGATCTATGGTGCTTCTTTTGGCCCTGAAGCCTGTTTGTAGGTTTGAAAGGAGGTTATTGGATTCAAGGAACCATGTTAGTCTTAGATTGATCATTCTTTCAAAGGTTTTGCAGGTGCAGCTTGTTAAAGCTATGGGTCTATAACTGGTAGGGTTGGTGGGATCTTTTTGTTTTTTGAGGATAGGAATGGTTATGGCTTGTTTCCATATAGTAGGGATGTTACCAGAGATCCAGATATTGTTGTATATATCTAGAAGATATTTTAAAGATATCATTGGGAGCTCTTTGAGGAGGGTGTAGTGAATTTCATCAGGACCAGGGGCCAAGTTGTTGGATTTGGATATTGAATTTTGGAGTTCAGTTAGGATGAAGAGTTGGTTATAACTCTCGGTATTATCAGAGGTGAATTTTATTTTGTTCTTTTCCTCTTTGATTCTGATTGAGATAAATTGCCTTGAGTAATTTTTGTAGACGAAACTTGAGCAAAATTTTCTGCAATCAGGTTGGCTATGTGCTTTTCATTTGTATCTTATGTGTTTCCTTGGGAGAGGTGATTAATTGGTTTGTTGGTATTTTTATTTGCTATTTTCTTTATGAAGTCCCAAATTTTTTTTGGATTTGTATTAGAATTTATCTTCCAAATGAAGGTTCTCCAGGAGGATCTTTTAGCTTCTTTGATGATGTGTTGGGTTTTTGCCCTTTGTTGTTTGTATTTGTTTAGATTTTCGGATGAGGGGTTTGTCTTGAATTTCCTGAGAGTTGCTTGACATTCTCTTATCATGTTTTTGCACTCTTCTGTGAACCATGGTTTATTGTGTTTTCGAGATATTGTGGTTTTGGGGATGGTTTTATTTGCTATGTTAATGAGGGTGTTGGTAAAATGTATTATGGGTTCTTCTTCATTTGTATTTGACTCTGGGAATAGTGTGGTAAGGCATAGTTTTTTGTAGGATTTCCAACTTGCTCTTTTGAAGTTTCATCGTGGAGGTTTTATTTGTGGTTCTGAATTTTTAATTGTGGAATTTTCTATTATTATTGGGTAGTGGTCACTGGCACAGGGGTCTTTGTACACTCTCCAATTATAATCTGTGAAGACTGATGGATCACTAAGGGTTAGGTCTATGGCAGAAAATGAACCAGAGGATGGGTTGAGGTGGGTCTAAGAGTTCTGATTATAGAGGCATAAATTATTTCTATTGATAATTTTTTTAAAGATTTGGCCTCTTTTGTTTGTTGTTTTACTTCCCCATATTATAATGTGGCTGTTAAAATCTCTCATCAAAATAAATGTTTTAGGGAGTTGTTCTATTAGATTGTTTAATTCATTTTCATTATTGGGGTCATGAGGTGGGATATATAGTGAGCAGATGGTGACGGTTTTACATAGGATTGCTGAGACTGTAATTGATTGCAAGTGAGTGTTGATGCTGATTTTATTTTGGGGGATATCTTTCCTAATTAGGATTGATACTCCACCTGAAGCTCTTGGTCCAGTATTGTGCATGTAGTCATATTGTTCAAAGGTTTTTATATTTAGTTTGTCACTATGTTTTTTGAAGGTTTCTTGGGACATATGACAGTAGGGTTGAGTTTGGCTATTAACAGAAATAGTTCATCATAGTTTACTTTGTAGCCAAGGCAGTTCCATTGAATTATTTTATGGGCCATGCTTTTTAATCTTTGCATGTTTGATGTTTATTTTGTTTAAGTGTAAGTTTTGGTTTTAGTATTTTGTTTTTTCATTTGGCTGGAATCAGAAATTTCATAAGTTTCTAGACTTTTTGACCTGATTTTAAGGCTTTTGGGGAGTTTAGGGTTTCTCTGTTTTGAAAGACTTCCTTGGCTCTGTTTCCATCAGTTCAAATTTATTCTCAGTTTCTATTAGTGAGATTAGTGGTCTATGTTTGTTAGTTTCCTTCTTCCAAGGAGATCTTTTTTTGTGGGGGGTAGCAGTGGGCTTTCGGTATTGTCCAATTTTTTTTTTTGAGGGAGATTGTTGGGTTTTGTAGTGATGGGAGGGATGCCTGGAGTTTGTTGTTGTTTGGGTTGAGTTATTGTTTGGTTTATTTTTTGGGGGTCTTCAGTTTCATTGCTATGTGGGTGTAGGTTCTTCTTTGGATCTGGTCCAGCATAGAGCTTAGTTGTCAAGTTGGTCAAGCTTTCCCTTAATAATTTGAGTAGGGTATTTAGTTCTTTTATTAGATTTGTTATATCAAAGTGGTGAGTCATTCCTTGATTTTGGGTAGAGTTTGTGGGTTTGACTATATTTGCATAGGTAGTTGTGGCTAGAGTTAGGATATATTTTTGGTGTGTTTTACTTCTAGTATTCTTTTTCCTTTTCTCCATAATTCACATTCTTTTGAATCTGCTGAATGATTTTGTTTGCAGTTTGCACATTTTGGGGGTTGTTGGCAATCTATGTGGTTTCCAGTTTCTCCGCAGTTCTTACATATTGGAGGTCTGGTACACTTTTCTTTGTGATGCCCAAACTTTTGGCAATTATGGCATCTCAAAGGATTGGGGATATAGGTTTCTACTTTTGTTATTAAATAGCCGATTTTTATTTCTGTAGGTGGTTTTGGAGTGTTAATGTTTAGAATATAAGTATTTGTTGGGATTATTTGATTGTTCCTTTTTATAGATATTTGTTTGGCATCAGTGACGCCTTGTTTGCAGAGGTTATTTTTTATTTCATCTATAGTGCACAGGGTGAGGTCTGGGCTTCTCACTAGACCCTTTGACGAATTTAGGGTATTGTGGGGGTAAACTTTAATTTTTAAGTTGTGAAAATATTTTTGTTTTAGTAGTAGGTCTGAAAAAGTTTTTTTTTCCACTTCTATCAGCAGAAGATTAGTTTTTTTTACAGATTTTGCTTTAATAAAACTGTTAAGGGTTTTTTTAATAATGAAGGGAGACAACTTTGTGATTGGAGTATCCTCCATTGACTCCAGCATGATAAATTTGGGGAAAAGGGTCTGGTCAGAGTCATTGTCGGAGTCAGACTCTGCATGTGGACGCTTTAATTTTGGGTTTTTTTCGCTTGGGTTTTGGTTTTGTTTTGTATCCATAGGGATTTTTGCTGAGTTCACTGACTGTGCTCCCCACCCATCATGGAGTCCTATGAAGGGAAATGCCCTAGGGGTAAACCCATTCGCCTTGGCAAATCAGGGCTAGACATTCAGTATATTCACACTGAGGAAACAGACCAGCAATTTGGAATCTCTAGGTTTTCATTCCAAAGTTTATTACTCACCTAGAGACGAAGGGAAACATAGGTCTTTCTTCAGCATGATTGACCCTACAGCCACCACTTTCTGCATCAGAGACCTACAAAGGGTTTTTTGCAGGCCTCCAAAAGAGGGCTTAGCATGATCCGCCAATTGATCGGATCGGGCCTCTCTGACTGTTCGTCTAGCCCAGTAAGGGCCAAAGTGGAGTGTTGCTAATCATGTGGCTACTTAGACAACTGGGTCACAGACAGCTCAGCCACCAGGATCCCGTCCTAAAGCATCACGGGTCGCCACCCACGGCCAACAAGTGTCCTCTTGTGGGGAGGGGCTTACCCCTTTACTGAGGTGCAGTTGGTGTATTCTACAGCCCCAGCTGACAGGGTGGGTTAGTTATTTGTTTGTACATAGCAGTATTTAAAACCACTATCACCAACAATTCTATTTGACATTGGGCACTTGTTTGCTCACAGTTGAATGGTAAAACAGTTCTTTTTCGAACAAGTCAATTTTGCATAAGTTGTTTGAACAGAGTTGAGATGTCAAATCATTCTATTTGACCCACAGATAGGAACCTGTCAGGTGCTACCACTCTGGGAGCAATGGAAATAAAAGGATACTCCGCATTCCCCAAAGTTCCAGCATCACCGGAACCTCACCATCAGATTGTTTAGTGTTGTATCCAGGGCACTTGTTGGGGGGGGGTCTTACCCCTCTGCAGGGATGCAATCAGTGTATTCTACAGCCCCAGCCGACAGGGCGAAGTGAACCAGTTTTTAATCACACAAAGGGACAGAAATAAAAATTCCATTTTAAACAGGAATGAAATGGAGAACAATATTTCTGTAGTTAGCTTCATCATAATAAAACAATATAACTGTGAGCAGGGGAATTATTCTATACTAATGAATGTAAGCAATGCTACCTAGATTCTTATATTATATAAAGTGGTAACTTTTTCCTTTATTTTTTTAAAATCACAGTAAGAATTTCGTTACCAACTACTACCTACATGCTCTATATCAGTCATATGTAATTTTTTTAGTACACATCATCCACCTAAAAAATTTACTCAGTTATAATTGTAATAATTTCAAGAGAAATTAAGCTAATTTTGTGTGTGTGTGTGTGTGTGATATCTAAAAGCAGAAAACTGCCATCATTCGAAGTATACAAAACCAATATACCTTAATATTTAAAATAAAAAAAAACAGGTTAAGTTATAAATAAAATAGAATTAGAAATACTATAATCAAGATTAATCAGAAAAAATTAACTCAAAATTGTCTTCATCTAAATGAATTAATGATAAATATGAGTTTCCTTAAGGTTGATTTGGGTTATCAGAAAGTATTTTGTGTCATGATGTGGCAAATGAGGCAGGGTATATTCAAGTCAGTAAAAAAAAAAAAAAAAAGCAATATGGTATCTTCAATATGAGTTATTATGGCTGAGAAAATAGAACTAGTTAATATTCAGCAGAGAAAGCAGTGAGCATTTGAAATGGTAGACAGAGTTTTGACAATGTTATCTTCTCAGATGGGTCTCCATTAGTCCAATTTTTAAACAGCTGTAGAGTATAATTCTGAAGATTATAGAATAAAAACTCTTGTTTAAACCAACAACAACCCACAGATTTTCTGTTATGGTGTGTATTTTGTAGTATTAGTCATTTAGAATTTCTAGGGTGCATAGAGAAATGAGAAACTTCTCAGATTATTCTGTGACAGTTATTTGGACAAAAAATAGTTTTCACAGGTACAAGAGTGTTCCATGACAGGGAAAAATAAAGAGGATAACAATTTAATTGTATAAAGTGACAGATGGTCAAGTCATGTTTTTTTAAAGATATCTGGAGTATTCTGAATAGGAAAAAAGAAAATGTCCAGAAAACCTAGAGAATATTAGCTTTACATTTTAAATGCAGCCAAGTCAGATAACCCACAAAATATAGTAAGTAATCTATGAAAGAGTTTTAAAAAATAATGCTATTGACAAGTTGACCCAATTCTAATTTGGATAATAGAATATTACTAAAGTGTTCAGACTGTTGAAAATATACTTTTCTCATATATATATATTTGTAAAATATGTTATTCTAAATAAAATAATAAAGATACTTGTCTATCAATTTGTTGTAATTATATGAATGAGAAAGAGAAAAATTTGAATAAAATAACATTGAGAAACATTATGGTAAAAGAAAGATGAGAGAGAAACTTGATCAACTATAGAGAAGACCCTGCAAACAACATGCTAAGTTTTTCATATATCAACATCCAACTTAATTCATTGTATTTAATTAACTTTTTATTTGATCATCTTTGTATGTAACTCCAGAAAGTTTATTGTTGACAAATATCTGCTCATGAAGCAGTCTGACAATAAAATGTAGACATACAACTTGCTATGTTCTTCTTTAAAGTTAAGAACTCATCATAAGCAGTAAAAAAACATGAACAAAGTAAAGAGCTGATATACGAGAAGCATACAATAAGTTTCCAGACATTTTTCGTATGGGCATTTAAAATTGTGGTAGACACTTGAAAATTTAGTATGTTATTGCTATACATCTTATGAGATGACTGACCAATTTTTATGATTTCAGCTTTGAATTAACAGCTACAGCAGAAATTGGAATACACCCTACTAAAGCCTGATTGTCACAGCTGGTGAATTTCAAAAATGCAATGAGGACACTCAGATTATAACGATATGCAATAAAATTCTTTTTTAAACTTGTAAAAAAATGCCACAGAAACGTATGGAATGCTTCAGACTGCTTTTGGAGCATCTTGCATGAATCGAGCATCAGTTTTTGAGTGGCATAAGAGATTCAAGGAAGGCAGGGAGTCTGTGAGGGATGATGAGAGGTGCAAGAGGAGTAAGGAAGTCAATACACCAGAGTTGATTGGCCAAAGGGTTAGGGTTACAATGTTGAGGTTTTAAGGGAGTTCAGGAAGAGATTCCTTGGGAAGAGGCTAGCACTCTTCAAATCGGGTCAGTGGCATTTCCAGCAGGACAATGCACCAGTCCACAACTCCATCATTGTCACTGACTATTTGACTAAGATGGGCATCAAGACAGTTCCTCAGCCTCCTTATAGTCCACACCTTGCTCCCTGTGACTTTTGGTTATTCCCTAAGCTCAGAGGCTGTCGTTATGAGACAATTGAGGAGATGAAAGAGGCTGTGATGAAGGTTATTGACATACTCACACAAGAGGACTTCCATGGGGCCTTCCAGAAGTTGTTGGAACGGTACAACATTGCAGCCGGAGGAGATTACTTCAAAGGGGACAAGAGTTTCATGTGTGTACTATCAATAAAAGTGCCCATACAAAAAAGTCTGGAAACTTATCATATGCACCTCGTACATGTATATTTTTATGTTAATCTTTACTGCTTAATTGCATATTTTGTATCAATCATCTTCTTTGGAAATATCTATTTTTTATCATTTAGAGTATTTGGACTCTATTGCATATATTCCATCTCATGCAGCTGTGGTAAAGAATACAAAGGCAGGACATGCCATCCATTATAAGTAAAGCTAGAGATGAAATCAAAAAGTTGGCTATGGCTGAAAAGAAAAAGGAAACCATCTGCTCTTGTGGGATGAATATAAAATAATAGGTAGGAAAGAACATTGGAGAATTAGATGTCTTAAAGGAGCAGTGCGTATGTTATGCTACAGTGACCTGTTGAGTAGACTAAGTATAGAGATAAATACGATATGGGGACCAAGAATCAAAAAAGCTAGGTAAAAAAAAATCGTGATATGCTTTAAGGTAAAAAAATCAAAGTAGTAAATCTTACTGTTGATAAAAACATTAGGCTTATAAATCCCAAAAATTCACTCTGAATCGTCCAGCAGGACATGTAGCATAATGAATATACAGATTTGGTTTGTGAACTTGTAAGAGAAATCATCTGGAGGTTGCAAGTTCACTCATGACTACAGGTAAAAATTACAAGGAATATGTACTATAGCTTAACACTTGTACCCAATTATGGTTAATGGAATAAGAACTATTTACCCCCATGGATTAAATAAAGGGTTTGAGTTAACATTGCGTGTAGGCTCCTACATGAAATGCCTGAAGAAGGCCAAAAGATGAATCAGCAAATATGTGAATATAACAATGAAGATGAAGAAAATAGTTTGAATATTCTAAATGATAAAAATAATCAAGCTTCATCTCAAAAATTTAGTTAAATGATATCTATCTTTATGTAACTCATGCCAATCAGAGAAAATTAAATAGATTTAAGATATACTAACATAAACTTAGATAATGACAAAAATGTTTTAGCATTCTATTACACTCAGTCAATTTGGGCTATTTGCTTATACTTGGGATATATAACAGGAAGGAAATCGTAAATTGTTCATAAAAAAATTTTGAAGAATAGAAATTTTATTTTAATTGAACATTTTTTTCCAGACATTAAGTTCTAAAATATAAGTTTAAACAGATTTTCTCAATGATGAACATTTTTTGTCTCGTATAGTTTATATAAAAACAAATGAGCAAGATTTGATCTACCGATTTAATCATCATACAGGTTATGCAAAATTGTCTGAAAAAGGTACAAAACTACAAGTCTGCATATAATCATATGTAATAGTGGTATGACACTTTGGAACACATTAAAAATCATAATTTGAAGTGAGATAGATAAGCTAAGAAATATGATTATTGATGAAACCTTTTTATTATTTCTAAAAAAGATTTGTTCATAGCAAAAATTATACATAGTAGAATATAGTAAACTGAATGTAATATTAACTTCAACACAATGATCCTATGTAAACTAACTTGATTTTTTCCAATAAACATTTTTATTAAATCTAAATGAGAGTGATGATAGTTTATGTAAATTATTTTTTAAACATAAAGAGTTAAAGGAGTTTTCTGTATAATTTTGTTTTTGATGAGAACAAAAGTTAATGAGAAGCAAAATTTTTTCCAACTATAAATTTGATTGAATCTTACAAATTTGTTTACCACAACATTTATTTGTCAGATTATAATGGTACCACTGCACTATTATGTTGTTGGTTTCAGCTAGGTTCACAGAGTTGGTGTAGGTTTAAGATTTGCATTAGTAAGCTACAGATATATCTTTTATTTGCATTAAAACAAATTGCATAAGTTAAAATAAAAACTACTTCAGGGTAAAGATTTTTAATATATTGTCAAGTGACAATCCCCAAAATAACAGCAATAGTTTGAGTAGTAAGTTAAATTCTAATTGAATAAATTAACCAAATTGTTTTTTGAAATTCTTTCAGTGAAATTACTCATGAATATATTTTCAACAAAATAAAAAAGTTTCTCAAAAGCCATCCATGTTTGTGTAACTTAGTAGGTAAAAACAGCTGGTATGGAGAACTAGGCTTTCACTAAAGCAGAAGAGAATATAAGTCTCATTAGGTACTTTTTCTTTATTTTTGTTTCTAATGCTGTAAAAGAGACAAGTTGAGTGAGTTACAATGAAAAAAGCAACTTTTAAGAAGATGAAGGATAATACTAAAGAAAATTAGAAATAATGGTGATTGAAGTGCTATATTTGTTAGTTATTCAAATTACTCATAAAAACTCTTATCAGTAGTTTTCTCTCTTTATGTACAATTACTCTGTGACCTAAAAGACCAAGGTCATTACTAGTTTCAGGGCAGAAAATGACTTTTTTGAATAATAAGGCAATTACAAAAAGCTATTACAATAACTTCAGCTTATTTATAATAATTGTGAAAAACTAGATTGGAAATGAATAACAAAACAGATATCACAATTTGGTTTTTATATCTGAATATGCAAATTAGTTATTTTTCTTATGGCACTAGACATAAATGATAAGTAATCTAAAAAAAGGATAATTTTAAAACATAAACAGCAGTTATTTTCCTGGCACAATTTTATCCAATGTGTATGTGCATACATGATCATGTGCATGCATGCATGCACACACACCCACAACCAACTTTATATACAGAATGGACCAGGCAGTGGAGAATGCACACTTCACTGGCCAAAAACAGAAGATGGTTTATAGTGATTTTATATATGTGTAATGAAAAAGGGGTCGGAACTCCTTCACGCCAACTATCAGAATAACCTGACTTCGCAACTCACACCAACTCCTCTTAACTCAATGTCTGCTCTCCGCTTTCAGAATAACACTCTGCCTTGCCAATTTGGTCTTTTTATAGCCTTTCTCCTCATATGCAAATTACCTCTGCTTGCATATAAGGAGTCCACAAACTCACATTCTTCTTTTTTCTTCTCCCGACGGTCAAACGCAGACGTGAAGTGAGTAATCTATTCCATTACTTTTTATACCACGCGCCCCCATGATCATTAATGATCACTTCACAGTACATAGTCCCATGCCCAGATTGGCACAGCATGTTCTCTCTGTGGTCTTTGCATTGCAACTGGTTCATCTTCATTGCCCTCTGGCCCAGCACTTACATCATCGTCTTTGTGGACGATACGCCTCAAATCTAAAATATGCTGTGGCATTCCATCGACACTCAAGTTGTTAGGGGATTGTACATCAGTAATCACTCCTCTTCCCCATTGTGTCATATATCGTGCGTCCGGTGGTTTCACCCAAACCTCTTCTCCTATTTGGATTTTGGCTGGTCCCTGCTCATCGATTTCTTGGGATCTATCTCTCGGGTGCCTCCATTCATAGTTAAAAACTGATCTATGCGGCACTGTATCATCTCTCTGTCCGACCTTGGGAGCCATGTTGTACCAGAATGTGGCCTCTTAAGGTGATATCCCTCCCCTCTCAGCTATTGCTTTCACCGTCCGATGATGTCACTCCACTATTCCATTTCCTCCGGGCCTATAGGCTGCCCTGTAATAGCTTCTTATCTTCCATTTTTTTAGCATCATCTGGAATATTCCTGAGCGAAAAACAGTGCCATTGTCCATTATCACCTCCATTATGGGACCACGTTCAAGCATCACATTTTCTAATTCTTCTGCAACTGCTGATGCCGATTATGCATGCAACTCCCTCCATATCGGCAGTCTACCAGGTCCACAGTCAATCATTGACAAGTATGCTCCCCCGAGATAGTGTGTAATGTCGATAGCTAATCTTGTCCAATTCATCGAAGTCCCAATTTCCCCAGGATCATGTGTATTTGGAGCGGGATCGATCGATTGACAACAGACGCAATTCTTAACCACCTGCTGAACTTCTTCCCATTTTATATGTGGATCAACTTTCTGCACCAAATATAATGTTCTTTCCACTCCCATGTGGTGCATACCATGGAACTCTTCTAGTTCTCCAATTCCTAGACAGCATACCGGGACCTCTTCTTTCTCAACTAACCACTGTTTTTTTATCCGTGTCAGCGCATCTGCCTTGTTTCTCTCTGATGCCTTTATTTGCAGTTCAAATTCAGATATCAACTCTCCAAGTATCCCTAATCTCCATTTTAAAATCACTTCTCCAGCACCCTTTGTTCGTATTCTTCCACTCTCCTCCACTGTAGAGGTCACCTAACTTAGTACCGGGGCTGAATCAGTTCTTATCTCGATTTCTCTCAATCCCCATTTTATGGCTAAATAGATGCCTTTTAGAACAGCATCTAACTCGGCCACGTTAATATGATTATAATCATTTTTTTTCTCAACCATGTCGCATCCTCCGCCACCAAACTGCTAATCTCCATGACCACGCCTGTCACAATACTGCTTGCATCACACCACACCACTCCTCTTTTGGTTTCAGGTATGTGCCAAGCTCTGGTAACAGGGTCTTTCTTTTCTACATCAACTAGAATTTCCTGTATTACCTTGAGAGTTTTACAATCAACTCTGTCCTCCCAGTCTACTCCACTAGCTCTTCTTTTGACATAACTACATGCCAGTCGCAGCCATCCAGCAACTGGATAGTGCCCCAACAATTTGCCACAGATAGAAAATAACTCCCGTCTATTTATTTCTCCTTCTATCGCTGGGATCTCGTTGTCTCTTCTGAACATCAGCTTTCCCGTCTTGTTCATAAGCTTAAGGCCCAGTGCCGCACCTCCGTCCAGGGACTCTGGTGATTTTGCTGTTAGCCCAAATCCTTTCAGATGTTCTGCAACCTCTTTTGTTGATATCTTCATTACATCCACCATTATATCGTCAATGTACGAATTGGTGGCCTCTTTTGTTTTGCTTCCTTTCTTCAACACTGTTTTTAACACGGCTGCCATAATCTTCAGCACATCATTAAGTCCAAATCCTAACCGTGTCAGGCAATAAGTTTTTCCTTTATAGCTGACCAGCTGGTACTGCCATAGTTCCTTTGCTACATGTAGCTGTAAGTAGGCAGACTTAAGGTCCACAATAGCAGTTCCTCCTTCCAACCGTCTCCACTTTCTCATCTTTTCATTGCACACGTCTATTATATCGCTCCCGGTATGACACGCCACAAAACGGTTCAATTTACGGGAGTCTAACACTGGCCTAACTTTCTTCTTTGTGGCCTGGAACACTGCCATCAATAGTAACACACCTTTTCCTTCTCCCTTCCATGGTACAAGGATACCGTCCGTAATCCATCTTTCCACCTCCTCCTCAAACTGAGTTTTTCTCACTTTCCAAGGAGTTCTTATAAAATTTCACTCTATTCTGTAACACTGGTGGCTCTCCCTTCCATTTCCATTTTACCATCCATTTCTCTCCATCGAAATTTGCTTCAAAGTCTTTATCCTCAATTGTGCAAACATTCAGCCGATGGGCAGCCACAGCACAGTGTACATCTCCAAACTTCACCTCTGCTTTCTTTATAGTCATACCTCCCATCTCATTGATTACGTCCATTCCAATTATGACGTCGATCCCGTCAATGATGCGATTCATTAATATCGCTTCCACTTTTACTCGTACTCCACGTACTTTAATCTCCACTTGCCGGGCTCCTTTACATTTTATGTCCCTCCCATCTACTGCTTTCACAGTGCCACATCTACCACATTCACTCATAAGTCTGGAATTGATTAAAGTGGAGGTGTACCTAGTATCGACAAGTGCGGTCATCACCGTGTTATTCACCACTACTTCTATTAGTGGAAGAGGCCAGTACTGCACCTTCAGTCTGTTGCTGGGGTAGCTACTGGCGCAGAAGCTCCCCCTTGCCTGTTTCCCTGAATCTGAGTACAATACCTTGCCATATGTCCAAACTTTCCACAATTGTAGCATATTACTTTAGCTCTAGATATCTCCGTACAATCTTTAATATAGTGTGGTCCTCGACATCTAAAGCACTTAAGGCTTGACAACCCCTTTTGAGCTTTATTTCTCAATGCATTGCTTTGTGCACTCACTCCCACCGTCTCAGTTTTTTGCATCCTTTTGCTTACTAATAGCCATGCAGTTGGTAACAGCTTGCTAACGTCCATTCCTTTTATGTGAGGTAACTGCTGTAGTGCCACAGATACGTCATCTGGGAATCCCATCATGAATGCAAGTTTAGCTGTCTGGGCCAGCCCTATCCCTACGTATCCTGCTAGTCCAGCTAATCTTTTGATTGTCTTGGCATAGACATTGACTGATTCTCCTGTCCACTTGAATGGTTTCAGCTTTTCATATGCCTCAAAAGGCCCTTCAGTGAATGCCGTCACTAGTCTCATCTCTATCTGTTCTGCCTGTACTTGGTCTTCATTGCTCATCTCAAGCTAGAGAGCAAGTGCATCTCCATGCAGAAAGAGTGGAATGAAACTCGCAAGGTTTTGCACTTTTTGTAGCTTAGCTACCAGTTTCACCATTTTTATCCACCCGACTACATCACCTTCTCCACTAAAAGGTGGTATAACATCCTTGCCCAACCTCAGTAGCTCTGATTCCATGATCTCTTCATGCCAAATAGCTTGTAATGAAAAAAAGGGTCGGAACTCCTTCACGCCAACTATCAGAATAACACGATTTCGCAACTCACGCCAACTCCTCTAACCTCTATGTCTGCTCTCCGCTTTCAGAGTAACACTACTTCGCAACTCACGCCAACTCCTCTTAACTCAATGTCTGCTCTCTGCTTTCAGAATAACACTCTGCCTTGCCAATTTGGTCTTTTTATAGCTTCTTCTCCTCATATGCAAGTTACCTCTACTTGCATATAAGGAGTCCACAAACTCACATTCCTCTTTTTTCTTCTCCCGACGGTCAAATGCAGACACGATGTGAGTAATCTATTCCATTACTTTTTATACCATAATATGTACCAAATTTGAACAATTTATTTGTATCTTAGACTTGTCAAAATCAATAACATGGTAGATTTCAATCTGATACAGGAAATGCTCATAGCATTAGCTGCTAACCACTTTGACCAAGACCAAATCATAAATAGAAGGAACAACATAGCATTGCCAGTACATATGGAGGTACTCATAGTGATGCACACTAATTCATATCCTTTATGGTGGTTCTGGAAATCATGTGCAATGAGAAGCCTTCTTCCTGCAGAAATTCAGAATCAATGTAACCGTCTATAGAAATGTCACCACTGACATCACAATTCCCCTTAGTTAGTCGCATCACATTCTCCATGATTTTATTCTTACTTAAATCTCAAATTAAGAAAAGTGCTTTATATTATTATTGGCTATAAATAATTTTTTTCTGTAGGCTAATCAATGATTTCTGGTGGGTTTCTAAGCAGATTCTTGAAATGTTCTTTCCTCTTCTGAAGTCTTTCTTCTTGGCTAGCAGCTTTTAGTTTTGCTCTCAAGGTGCTTTTCCTTCTACTTACTTCATTTACAGATTGTTATGATAATTGCAAGTATCTATCTTCTAATTTCTGATTTTATTGATTGATCTTAAATGTATTTCAGTTGTTCTTTTTGGTATGTGTTTTCTCTGAGCTTTTTTGGATTTCTGTGCCTTGTCATTTGTTGAGTTTCTTTTCTTAAGTAATGATGCTTTTTTTATACTATCTTGTTTTTCTCTAATTGCTATAGACTCCCATGGAACTCTATATTTGGCTTTTGGTTTCTTTAATATGCATTCGGCTGTGGGTGGTAACAAAGTTTTCATATTTGTCATTTGGAGTATGTGTTTCAGATGTTTCCTGAACAGTATTAAACTTTCTTCTTACAGTCATTGTATATTGATTTCAAATATCACAAGTAATGAATAAGGACCAATCATAATGTGAAGCTTTAACTGTTTGTTTCTTATTTCTGTATAGACTCAGGTGAATGTTTGCTAAGACAATTCTGTGATTAGAAGATACTCCTTCAATTCAGTGCTATTTATCCATTTTGTATTTATGAATATTTAATCTAGCTGCATGTTAAAGTTATTTAGCTTGGTGTAAGTCCGTAGTTTTCTCTTTCATAGTTTGGAATTTAGTATTTAGGCATGTTAGCCAGTTCTCCAGGGAAAAATCTACAAAATATTTACTATTTCTGTCAGTCAAGTTATGTCAGTAGAATTTATTATTTCAGTCTTTACCTGTTTGAGCATTCATGTCTCCAACAATGATTAGAACTTTGCATTTGGAAATGTGTTGGACAAGGGAAGATAGCTTACTGTCTGTTTCATCACTGGGATTTGTGGAACTGTGGCAAGAGACAATTATTGTGCAGAGGTAGTCATTAAATGTAGCATACATCATTCTTGGTTGTATTTTCTCTATCCTATTTAGTGATTTTAAGGAATGAGGACTGAGAAGCATTCATACATCTCTTAATCTTCATCAATTAAGTTTTTTCATGTAGATGCTGACACAAATCACCATCTATTACTGGTATCATGGTTTTTAGTTTTAATTTGCTATGGCAATATCTATGTTCCTGTACACATATGTCTATGTCCTATTTAGCTACAGATGCAGTCAGTTTAAGTACATGCAATTTTATTTATACATACAACCAAATAGTGTTTTGTAGTGTAAATAGGAAGAGTAATTTGCATACTTATCCAAAAAAATTTGATTTTAATAAATGTTTGTTGGAACTGGGTCATTGGCATAATGGTTAGAGTGTTCACCAATGGTCTGGGAAACTGGGGTTCAATCCCAGGTTGAGTCATACCAAAGACTCAAAAATGGTACTTGATGCTGCCTTGCTTAACACTCAGCATTATAAGGTACAGATCAAGGGTAAAGTGGAGCAATCCAGGGAATGAAGTAGCGCCCTCCTCTACACCTCTGTATAGCAGCTATTGAAAAGGGAGCTTTCAGGTTGGTCTTGTCTATGGTTGCCAACTTTACTTACTTAATTGCTTTGTTTTATTTTAATAGACATAAGCAAAAATCATGTTAAAAAATCCAAAAAGAAATAACTGTAAGTTCATTTTTTACAGTTTAATTTAGTTGAATAGTTAAATTATGAAAATTTAGCTATAAACACCGGAAAGGAGAAGAGCATTCAAAATAAGCTTAACATAATAATTCAATTGTAAACATAATTAAAGGCAGTTTTTTATTTCATTATTTTTTTTTTGCTTTGCCCAATATTAATATTTTTCAATATTTACACACACAAACACAAAAAGAATTAAAAAAATAAACTGATATATAAAATCATAAACTAATAAATCAATCGATGAAAAAACAACTATACAGAAATATTTATTCACACAAACATGCACACACACACACACACAATAATAATTAATACATTTAAAAAGATAAAAAGTAAATTTTTAATAATCTAAAAAAATATCATGCTGCAGTGTTTTTTAAATACAAAAAAAAATTTATGAAAATTTATTTTATTTATTTAATCATTCATTTAGATCTATCAGTGTAAGCATTATTCTATTTTTATTTTAAATTCATTAATTAAAAAATATCTATTGTTAAGATGTTTTTTTTCCAGTATTTAAGCAAGAAGCATGAGAAAAGCTAACTGTTTTAAGATAAAATTTGAATAAAACACTTCAAGAGTTGAATAGCAAATTAGTTTCTCAAAAAGTGAATAGGAAAGAAAGTTTCCTTGGAGTGGGTAAAAAAGAAAAAAAAAATTATTTTTAGCAGAAAGATATTTTTTTCTGAAGAAAATTCTAATTTTAATCTAGATTTTTTAAAAGTTTTGATTTATTCAAAAAAGGTGTTCTCATTTAAGTTTGTCTCATTGAATTGTTTTTTGTGTAAGACTTTTTTTAGATATTCTCCTTAGTATATATACACTGATTAATTTAATTTTTTTTTTCTTTTACTGAAACATAAAATTTGGGATTTTCTTTTTTTTTTGGGAGGACAAAAGTTAACAGTTAATACAAACAAATATATTATTTGAAGAAGAGGTAGTTTCCAGGATCTGACACTTTGTTTTTTACTTATTTAAAAAAATTAAACCTGCTTTTGATACAAATTCCCTTAACGGTGATTTAGTACCTGCAACTTATTTAGTTTTGTTAATCTTTCTAATATAACATTTTATTACATAAAAACTTAAATACTTGTGACCAGAGGGCACCTGTTTTTACTACTACAAAGATTTCAAATAAACTGATGGCTATATCAAAGACTGTAGATATAAAAATCAATTGAATAAAAGATATATATAAGAGTAACTCTTCAAATTTAATTAAATTACTAGGATTGAACACAACAATATCTAATCTTTTTTTAAGCAATGATGTAGATTTCAATAGAAACATGAGCAAATGAGTTATAAATATATTGCTATAATCAATAAATTAATATAAAGCCCTGATTCCAGATTTGGGGAATATTAATTTATACTGGTCCAAGAACTACAAACATAACCCTAAAAAAAACCCACTAAAATAGGCAGTCACTTTTTGTAATAAGAAAAAAAGTCTCATCTACACATAATCATACTGTAATAGAAAACAGGAGTCATATGGTGGCAATGAATGGAAATTACTGTATTCTTTAAAAAAGAGGAGTAGACTTTGTTTTGTCTGTCTGAATTGAACCTGTGTCCTCCTAAATGTGAAAAAAGCGACTTGAGTGTAGTGTGGACACAAGGTTTTGTTATGTTTTGACCCTTCGACCCGGCCCAAAAATGCTATTCCAAGGTGATACACCGGAAGGAAGTGACACATTCCAATGGCCAGTAATCGAAAGAGATCGCGTGGGCGGATTAAGGCTTATGATATGGGACAAGGTGAAGGTCCCACGGTGCCACTACAGTGATGCACCGGAAGAGAGTAACCTCTGAACTGCATGACAGTTATTTCCGCTTGATGACAATTAAACATCCGATTTCAAAGATCCAGTAGGCGATCGTGTGGGCGTTGAATTATTATTTAACTCAGTTGAGTTTGGGGTGCCAAAGCAGTTGCCAGTAGAATTCCAGACACCTAGAGACCAGATGTGGTAGGGAAAGCCACACCCGACCGAGGGGGCCCTCGGAAAACCCCCGATGGAGTGGACCCCAACATCAGGAGAACAAGAACGACACAACGTGACCGTCATAACAGTGGGGTCAAAATATGAAGTTTATGTTCGGTCTCCAGCACCCTCTCACATGCAAACCTTGAACAACCCTTTCGAACCCTTGCAATAAAGTGAGAGGTATATATTTTGTAAAGAAGTCTTCCTGCGTCTTCCTTACTGCGTGCGTCGTTTATAACTGCGTCTGTTATCATTGCGTCGGTATGTATCCAGTATATATATGTATACAACAGTTTGATTTAGGTGCCCAAATGTTATATGATTGTCCTGATCATATTGCTCAAACAGTTTTTGATTCGGGTGCCCAGATGTTGGAAAGCTGCGTCAATAAATAGATGGAGTCCAGTTGAGAATGTCAATGTTTAAATAGCAGCACATACATCGGGAACTGATTAAAGATTTGAGGAGAGAAAGAGAAAGTGAAGGAGAGAAAAAAAGAAGGAAAGGGAAACTGGGACAACGCTTGCACCAGACCAACTTAAATCCAAAATTACTTTCTGAAATGGAAAAAAAAAACAAAAAGAAAAAAAAAACATAAGCTATTTCGGCACAGCTACTAATTTTTGACTTCCCCAAAATGGCAAGGGTTAAACTCAAACGTGGCATCATAAAGCCCATCCATGTGGTGGCATGGCTCAAGAAGGTACAGCTGGTGGTGAGACTCCAGAAAATAGATGATGTGGCAGGCCTTTTTCTCTTATATTTGGAGGGAGATGGACAAGAATCAACTGATGAACATCGACCTGATTGAATCTCGGTTGAAAAAGACGTTTTCACATGGGGAGTTCTCTGATACAACAACTTGTTGGAAGGGCAGGACTCACTGAGATAGCGATGAAGCTGGAATTCATGACAGGGTTCCTAAACGACATCTCAAAGGAAATGCAACAGGCCCCGGCCATTGAAACATTGACCATGAGAGATTTGCTGACCAAAGATATGGTAGCAACTATGCATTTCCTTCAAAGTGAGAGTAGAGTTTCATTCAAAGCGAAGCTGCAAACAGGAATCCCCTGTTACAGATGCAGAGGCCAGGGTAACATAGCCAGAGACTGTGCAACAAGACAGCCTGATAGGAGGATATGCAATGCTTCAACTGCAATAAGATTGGCCACTTTGCCTTAGAATGTGAGGGAAATGGCTCTGGAGAAAAGATGACAGCACCAGTCTTCTCCCCAAGCAAGTAAAAAATGAGGCACATCTGTGTACTTGGTGACAGATGACAATGCACAGCTCTAGTCGACACCAGGTGTTTCAAGGCGCTAATGAGCACATCGATATCTCACTGGTGGAGATGTCAGAATGTTGACGTATGAACTGAAGATCGAAAGATCCAGAGTGTTAAGCATGCAAATTATCTCCCCTGATACTCTTGAGAAGAGAAGGCATTATTCGATGACCGGAAGTAAACAAACGGCCATATTGGTTTATGTGTGAGTGTAAGAAGAAGGGTGTAAGAAAGGCGTCTCCGTATGCAGAGTGTTAAAGTCTGAGTTCTTTGTTTTTAACAATGGTAGCAGAGCTAAAAGACACTATGGCTTCTAAGTATTTTCCTCCACCCGCATTGCTTAAAGATAAATATAGTACATGGCGGAAGGAAATGTTAATATGGGAACTAGCCACTTCACTGGATAAAACGAAAAGAGCCCTCATGGTGTTTTTGTCATTGGAAGGAACAGCAAGAGAGCCTGTTTTGGAATTAGATACTGCGGTTCTTAATTCTGAGGATGGAATGAAAAAGTTATATGAAAAAATGGATACACTTTTTCTGGAAGATATAAACCAGTCTGCCTTTTGAGCATACGAAACATTTGAAAATTATCAGAGACTGTCTGGGACATCATTAGAAGATTTTTTGATTGAATTTGGCTGACTTGTCGCCAAATTAAAAGACTTTAACATTCTTTTATCAGAACCTGTACTCGCATTCAGAGCACTAAAGAGTGCCAATATCACCAAGGATAACGAAAAATTGGTCAAAGCTACTGTCAGCGAATTAACGCTATCTTCTATGTCAAAACAGTTACAGAAGATAATGCATGGACATTCTTCTAGTGATTCATCACCCAATACTTCACCTGTCGTGTTAAGAAAACATGAAATGGATATTGTTAACTATACAGAAGATAACCAAATGGACCCTACCGCAGTATATTAGGGCCGCTCCTCATATCGACGTGATTCGCGTTTAAATAATTCGCGAGAAAAGATAAACTGCGCTGGAAGACAACAGGGATATAAGAATAAAACACGCTCCACGAACAAAAAGAAGTTAAATCCGCGAGACCGAACAGGTAACATTACAGTATGTTTTAATTGTGGCTGCAGGTTTCACTGGTCTTATGATTGTCCTTATGGTCATAGTTGCAGGAATAAAGATGACGTCGAAATAGAGGAAGATTTATCCGTGTTGCACATGGTCTTAATGAGTCAGCAAAAATGTAAGAACGGCGGAGACATTTTTTGGGGTGAGATGCTTGGCTCTGTGGTTCTAGATAGTGGTGCATCCAGCACCGTTTGTGGAACAAAATGGTATAAATGTTTTCTTGAAACATTAACGGATGCACAAAAGAAAAAAATAGTAAAAATAAAAGGAGTGAGAACTGTGGCGATTTAGGAATTACCAAAGAACTCCCAACCGGATGTTGACTCGTCGGCTGCCTGATACAAAATGTATAAATGCGTCGCCACGCATAAGGCTCCACGCATCCATCCAGTTAAAATCAGAAAAAAGAAAAATAATAAAATGTAAAGTAGCCAATGAGAAGCGGTCGCGCCAAAATTAGAAGGATTTTGGCGTAGCGAATTTGGAGCCGGTGAAAAGAGATAAATACTCAGGTTTTCTGTGAACCGACCTCTTTTCGGGTAGTGACGTCGAACCGACAACACCGTTTTTACTATCTGGTGTTTTGGGCACCACGCTGTGTCTTGGGACATAGCGTTGGTTAGTCCATTCACCAGGTAAATAAAGGAAAGTCTGAAAGAAAAGTTTTTCGTCTCCTATCTGTTCCTATCTTCTCTTTGTTTATATTTCTTATGGACCTTCTTTGGGCAAGGCATTGCACCGGCCAATTCAACGTGGGGTAAAGCAAAATAACCAAAATATGGAGTCAGATATCTTACGGCAACACAGTCTTGCCCTTAGCCACTGACCTTCATAAAAATTCAAAACCCCACAGAACCTTTAAATTCAGCGATGGAAATAAACTGAACTCACTCTACAAGGTGATTCTACCATGTGTTATCGCTGATATTGAAGTCAGTATTATCACTGATGTGGTGAACTCTGACATTCCACTCCTCCTGAGTAAAGACACCATGAAAAGGGCTGGAACTTGTCTCAACTTTGAAGATGACACTGTTACGATGTTAAAAAAGAAAATTCCATTAAGCTGCACATCATCTGGACATTACTACATTCCTATTACCAAACCTCTACCAGACAAACGTAAGTTCAAACACATACCTTTTATTAAAGAAATCTCTTCTAAAAATACGGTAGAAAAAATTAAAATTGCAACAAAGTTACATAGACAATTTAGTCATCCGAATAGTAAGAAATTGTGTGACTTAGTTAAAAATGCAGGAGTGACAGATTCTGAATTTATAAAATATTTGCAGACACTCCCAAATTCTTGTGAACTATGCATTCGTTAGAAAAAGACTGAACCTAAACCTATTGTTGGAAATTTTAATATGGTGTCGGTGACCAGTGGTTCTGGATTTCTGGGATTTCTAAAAAGTCTTTGTATAAGCCGGCACCCAAGGAAAGAATCAAGGCCAGGCGTACAAACAGAAAGCCATTAGCGCAGAGTCAGCTTGCTGATCTCAATAATCCTACATCAGCAAAAATCTGCAAGAATGGGATGAAATCATTACCTACTCTAGAATGTAACGTTTTATCTCCTGATGTTCATAGAAGAGAAACAATTTGTACTCCAGGAAAAGGATCTATTTCTTGTAGACAATATGATGCTGAAGTTGATG
>CAUZXS010000332.1:42500-78797 GCA_963585895.1 Sepioteuthis lessoniana | reverse complement strand
GGAGGCGCTACTTCTTTCTCTGGATTGCTCCACTTTACTCTCGATACGTACCTTATATTACTGAGCGTTAAGCAAGGAGGTATCAAATACTATTTTTAAAGCCTTTGGTATGACGTGACCTGGGATTGAACCCAGGCCTCCCCGACCATTGGCGAACACTTGGCCAATGAGCTGGTGACAAAACTGAATTGTTTAAAATTCAAATCAGAGTTAGATGACCCGAAAAGGGTTGATACGTTATAAACAAAAGAACCAACCAACCAACCAAATTACTACAAATCTAGGAAAACTAATTCTGATTTTTTAATAAGTGTTACGCCACAAATACAGTCACTTATGCACTGTTTTTCTATATGAGTTGTATAACTTGTTGAACGACAAACGTACATACTAACAGCTTACATATTAAAACATTAGTATTTTAATTCATAAGAACAAACTTTCAGGTTATTTAACCAGACAACTAATTCAAAACTATATAATCTTCTTAAGGACATTTCTTTACGAGTTTACACTATATTATACTATGATATTTTACGTAATCCAGAAGAAATAATCTTACCAGTATCAAAGGAACAACGTTATTAGAGATTAAGAAGTCCAAACTAGTGTGATCTTATGAAAAAAAAAAAAAGTATTAACTGCATCAAACGAAGTGTCAAAAATATTCATAGATTTTTTTCTTTAAATGAATTATTGACTTTTTAAGTATTTAAGACGTTTGCTGTTTGTCGACTTATATTCTGTTAATATATGGTTGCAGATACGTGTTACTTTAAACGAACTACAAAAAGATTGTTTGAACAAAGCAGCTAAAAGCAGCTTTCGATCAAGTAGAGAAAAAAAAGACTTCTCTAGAAATAAGCCGACAGGATATCCTTCTTTTGGATATTCTTTATCGAAAGTACTACAGACATTTACTCATAAATACTCCACCTAAAGTCACCGTAAAAAAAATTGCTTCACGTATTAATATGTTCCTTTTGATCCTGGAACAGGCTCGTTTATTCTTGTCTTGATCACTTTTTCTTGACAAGGGTGGATTGAAGAAAATAAATTGTTTTAGGAAAGAAGATATTTATGGTTCGGATAAACATACTGGGATGAAGGAATGGAAAAAAAATACATTTGCTGAAATAGATATGAACATATTTGTGTAGGTATAATTATGTAGATCGACTTAAATCGACACGTGCCTGTCTCCATCTGTCTCTTATACATATATATATATATATATATATATATATATATATATATATATATATATGTGTGGGTGTGTGGGTGTGTGTGTGTGAGAGAGAGAGAGAGAGAGAGGGAGAGAGAGAGAGAAAAACCTCGATAAATAAAACAGAAAGAACAGCAGACATAATTAAATATATAAAATTTAGATTAACGGAAAGAAAGGCCGACCTATGAAACAAGGTTTATATTGGGCATGCTTGTTTCGATACCAGTATATATATATATATATATATATATATATATATATATATATATATATATATATATATATATATATATCAGTTATACTTGAATATATATATACACACATATATATATATATATATATATATATATATATACTTACTGATAATTGCCATGTAGAGTCGGCATGAAACCAGTGGTACCAGACAAGCAACCATGCCATTAGATATAAATGAAAATTAATATATATATATTATAAAGTACTATATAATAGCTCTCTCAGAGATATTGAGCACTCTCCAAATTATACCGCATTTCGTCTTCCACTAATCCACCAAGTGAGATAGTGACAATCATGTTCTGTTGTAATCTATCTATCTATCTATCTATCAGAAAAAAAAGGTAAAAAAACTAATTAGGTTGAATATTTTATACCGTTTCCCTCCCTACCATCTTCAGCAGTTTATCTTCCTTGTAAAAGATTAAATTTTACGAAATAATTCTAATGAACGCTAAAATATTGACGGAGTTTTCATGGCTATGTAATTAAGGATGCACATTATAATGAAACTTTTCATTGGTGGGCACACACAAAAAAAAAAAGCATTCGGAATTATACGTCTGAGAGTTATTAAAAATATGGACTAAAGGATTTATGTAATATTGTGACATTCTAGTAAGTGAGTTCGATCTCTAGCAGTGCTATTACGGACAGTTTCCTTTTGGAATGGAATGAACTTCCTCATAACCCTCCCACATTTGTGTTAAATCGTACCACTACTATCGCCCTATAAGGTCGATTTTAACACTAAACAAAGAAATCAAATCAAACCATAGAATTTGAAATGCCGTTGTGAATTAAGTGAGATATTGTTTTTCCATTTATTTGTTTGGACTATCACACACGAATCTCTCTTTGTGTGTAGTTCTCCACGTTAAAATGTCCTTCACCAAGGCGTTTAGATACGCATGTATACCTACACACGTAAATATATACGTGCATACATTCGCAGATATAAACCTCTATTCTTACACACCCACAATCACATGACATGAAGACACACACGCGCGCGCGCGTATATATATATATATATATATATAAATATAAAGCTTCACAGCAATCGCACAAGAATGCTACAAGCTATATTGAACAAATACTAGAGGTAACAACCCATTAAACTACAGCCGTAGGGTCGCCAACGAGCTATCTCGAATACCCTCCAAATTAGACGATCAAGACATGCAGGACATGTCTGGAGAAATAAGGGCGAACACATAAGTGATGTACTCATATGGACCCCTTCTAAGGAACAAGCAAATGTTGGGCGATCAGCAATAACATATTTACAACTCTGTATGGATAGAGGATGTAACCTGGAAGACCTATCGGAAGCGATACATGATAGAGATGAATGATGAGCGATGGTCAGGAAAATCTGAGCTAGCCGCACGTCATGATGATGATGATGATGATGATATATATATATATATATATATATATATATATATATATATATATATAGTAGCGGCCATAAGTAAAGGAACGGGACAATAATAAATATTCAAATGATTTTTACTTGAAAAAATGTGCATGTAAGTTTATAAAATTTTCACAAAATATACTTTGGACACATATGTATTTATTACACAAAAAAAAGTTTTCTTATTTTTTTCTACAATAAATTAATAGTAAACTTAAAGAGATATACATTTTGCCATGGTCAGAAGTTAAGGAATGCGGATGAATTATTGTAATTAAATAATTTTTAAACAACTTGATTGCTCATTTTGATTTGTAGTCAACTATCATACATCGTTGGAACTATTTTTAAGCAAGGTGGAGCGAAAACACGTAATTGTTTAACTCGGGAAGAAAAGAAAAACTCCTTTTAGCAAATTATGAAGAAGGTAAATGATATTCTAAAATTGATGGCACCGTAAGAAAGCTAAAAAATATTGTTTATCGAGTAATCAGTAGATTTAAACCTGACAAGACACTTGAAACAAAACCAAGCAGGCTTCCTATGACTACCAAACGGGAAGATCGGATGATTGTTATACTGCCTTTAAAAGACGGTTTTGATATAGCAACATCTGTTTCTCGTGCATTTTGTGAGCAAACGGGAAAGCCAATCTCTAGAAAAACTGTTTCTCGTAGGTTAAATAAGGAAAAATTAGTAGCTCGGATTCCATGTCGAAAACCTTTGATTTCAAAGAAAATCCAAAGATTCGTTTTGATTTCGCCATCGATCATATCCTGTGGACAGGAACAATCGGATATCGTTCACTTTAATGATGAATGTAAATTCAACTTGTTTGGATCTGACGGTAAGAGATTTGAGAGACGTAAAAATGGGGAACGCTTATCTCCTCAATGCCTTAAGAAAACTGAAAATTCGGAATGGCTTGCGTAAGTGTGTGGGGATGATTTTTTCAGCGGGAGTTGGAATTCTTGCTCGTTTTCACGGTAATATTAATGCCAGTGTTTATAAAGAACTTCTTCACCAGCATGATCTTCCTCATTTACGCAAAGGGATATTTGAAACTCCAATAATTATGCAAGACAACGTGCCTTGCCACAAAGGTAAAACTGCACTAAGTTTTCTTGAAGAGGAAGGAATAGCTTTTATGAAGCGGTCACCACAAAGCCCAGATATGAATCCTCTTGGAAATGTATGAAAAATCAGAGGAGAGAAAGCTCAGAAGAGAAATCCGTAAAATATCGATGATTTATGGGGTTTTTTGAAAAAAGAATGGTAAAGTATCCCAACCACCTTTTGTAAGAAGTAAATTAGCTCATTTGGTCGAAGATAAAATGAGGTAATTAAATGCAAAGGAAAATTCACTAAATATTGAAATGTTCTTTTGTTTATATATGGATCTAACAAGGATTTATGAGGCATTCCTTAACTTTTGACCAGGGTTAAATGTATATTTTTGTTTTTTCAGTTGACTATTAATTTACTCTAAAAGAAAATTTAGAAAACTTTATCTGCTGTAAATGCATATATGTTCCAAGTATATTTTGTGAAAATTTCATGAACTTTTACATGCAACTTTTTTCAAGTAAAATCATTTAAACATTTGTTGTTGTTCCACTCCTTAACTTATGGTTGCTACAGTATATAAATATATGGGAGGTGCCTGTGGTGTAATGGTTATCGTCGTAGGAAATGGACACGGCGACACGAGTTCAAATCCTGGGCGAGACTGATTGCATTTCACATAGTACTAATACCCTTGGGAAAGGTATGAATCCATTTATACTCCCTCTTGCTATGGGTAAATAGTAGGGCAGACTAGGTTCTTCAGCCTTGGTGAGGCAACCAGTCTTGGAGAAGGAAAACTCCGAATTCAAACCTGTTAAACTCCGCTTAAAAAATTGACCTTGTGTCATATCCTACCCGCGTGGAGGGGTTGGGTAAATAGGATAAATATATGCATATATGATCCAAGAAGGAAATCCAGGGAATAAGCGTATCCAATTGGAATGCTCAATACTAGCGGTTACTGATGTATTATTAATTTGGGATTAATGATACATCATCACTCAACATGCCGAGCTAAAAATATTTTATATAAGCACAAAAAGAATAAAGTTCACTTTCTTAGTGTTATTATAAATTTATTTCAGGCTCTTATAAGATGTAATAAGTTTAATTTATAAGTTTTTTTCTTCAGATTCAATTCTCGCTGGAAGCAATATAAAAACATCTAATTAAAATATTAATGTCTTATCTGAAAAAAATGTTTTTTTATAAAAAAGATTTATAAGTTAAATTAATAAGAACTTTTTAGAGCCTGAAATGAATGCAGAATGATACCAAGAAAGTGATTTTTTTCTTTTCGTTTTCATATAAAATATTATATATATATATATATAGTATCGATAATTACTTAGTGAGTCAGGAACTAAACTAGTATAGTTTCGCCAAAACGGCTCATCAGGATACCTAATCCTGACTCATCAGGGTACCTAATCCCGGCTCATCAGAGTACCTAATCCCGGGATTAGGTACCCTGATGAGCCGCTTAGGCGAAACTATACTAGGTTAGTTTCTGACTCACTAAGTAATTATCGTGACTATTTTGCTCTACTTAGTATTGAACACTTTTTGCATTGTAGTTTGGCAGCCTTTTCGGTGGTTTTTTCTTTTGACCAACCAATTGCGTGTCTTTCGATTTTTATTTCAATTGGTATGACAAGGGTGGCGTTTTCTTCTTTTTTTCTAATATATATATATTTTTCCCCTTGACAGGGATTCGTTGTATATTTTCATCTTCAAATCACTTGCCGTTTTTTTTTTTTACCGTAAGGGCTATTATTTAATATATATATATATATATATATATATATATATATATATATATATATATATATATATATTATGGTAGAGTCTGTGATTCTGGGTTGCCTGCTTTCTACATTCATTAGACAGAGTGAAGGTTCTCATTTTAAAAAAATCCTTAATTAAGTTAGTTTTTTGTTCAAAAAGTGGGGTTATTTGTTTTAATATGTGACCAAGTTTTTGTGCTATCGAAAGTTAGAATTTGTGTGTGTGTACTGTTGCTCACAGTGTACATATATGCGTATATTTGCGTATATACTGGCACGTTTTTACAGCGTACTCCGATGTCCGTTCTGGACCTTTGTTCAGAGCGAAGTTCTGAAAAGGAACAATGACAGACTGGAGGCCGTAAGGCTTCCAGTTTCTGCTGGGCTACCTCCAGGTGGGCGAGCTGCATTATTGACTCTTTAATCCTCAATGTATAGCAGTAGATCTTGCTGTCTAGTTCAAGCTATAACACAAATTTGGGTTCGTGAAACTGCTTGGTTCATTAGACCCACATTGAACTTAGTGAGTCAATGAGCAGTACAGACCAGCAGGGTTCGAGTATCGGCTCGTGTCCGAATTTCCCCTCCCCTAAATCCTCACTATAAGCGGCATTCGGGCTTTTGACCTTGTGTCAAGACTTCTCTGGTGGGAGATATTGGTAAATATTTGGCACGCATCTTTACATTTATATATACACGTATATGTCCACTGTCTGTTGTTGGAAAGGGTTGAGACGAAGGAAGAGAGTGTGAGAAGGGAAGAGTGGGTGAGGAAGTGATAGAAAATGGATTGTTACAATGAGAATGGTTTCTTTTTCTTTAAATCCTACGTAACATTATCATGACTAAAAGTTTATTTTATGTGGATATGAAATCTATGATTTTTGGTGAATTTTTTTGAGTGATGATTATTATTTAAATTAAAATCCTTATCACGTCCCCTTATGTTTTAAGAAATATTTTACGTGCTTAAAAAATCGATTGATAAAATTAAAGTAAACAGCTTCGAGACGACAAAAAAAAAAGAAGCAGAGGGTACCCCGCAAAAACAATTACCGACGCCGACTACGCCGATGACATAGCGATTTTGACAAATACACCCAACCAAGCCGAAACACTACTGTATAGTTTGGAACAAGCTGCCGCAGGCATTAGCTTCCATGTCAATGCACACAAAACTGAATACACGTGCTTTAATCAAAGACGAAAGCTCCCAGAAACTAGCCTACCTAGGAAGCAGTGTCTCATCAACCGAAAAAGACATCGACACGCGGCTGACGAAGGCATGGACAGCTATCGATAAGCTATCTATCATATGGAAGTCAGACCTAACCGATAAAATGAAACGCAGTTTCTTCTATGCGGCAGTCGTATCGATACTGCAATATGGATGTACTACTTGGACGCTAACAAAACGGTTGGAGAAAAAGCTAAACTGCAATTACACAAGAATGCTGCGAACAATACAGAACAAGTCCTGGAGGCAACACCCCACAAAGCACCAACTATACGGCCACTTACCTCGCATCATGAAAACTATCCAAGTATGACGAACCAGACATGCAGGACACTTCTGGAGAGGCAAGGACGAGCCCATAAGGGATGTACTCCAATGGACCCCCGCATATGGCCGAGCAAAAGCAGGACAGCCAGCACGAACACAGCAGCTCTGTGATGATACGGGAACTTGCCCTGAGGACCTGCCAGAAGCGATGGACAATTTGGAGAAGTGGCGAGAGGGGGTCAGGGATATCCGTGCTAGCGGCACGACATCACGGTGATGGTGATGATGATGATGATATATACGACAGTAGGCTAAAAAGAAATATATTATGGCCTAATTGGAGGTCAGAAAAATGCTTAAAGAAAAACATAATTGAATATTAAATAAAGCATTAAAATTCGTTAATAATGAGAATTGGTTCAAGAAATTCTGACCAATAAAAAATAAATTAAATTTTATTGTATTTTAAAAACAATTTTACTTGAAAATGTGCTGTTTCAAAAATTCCGTTTGTTTTTTTTTATTGTTTTATACAGAAAAACATTTTAGTTTCGACATTTTTCTTATTCATATAAAATGACATATCAGCCTCTTTAAAAAAAAACAATTGTGATCTATTTTATAAGTGCAAACTAGTGTCTTCTTATTGATCCCCCACCACAAAAAAAAAAAAAAAACGAATCAAAACAACGAACAATCAAGCAAGCAACAATATCAAAGGAACGGTTGGAACATATTTATGTATTGTTTCTCTTTTAATGAGGCTTTGAAGTGTTCACGTATTTAAGAATCTTTCTATCTGTCAATTTATATAGGAAAAGGAACACATTAAAACATACATTTAAAGTATATCTTCTTTTAAGAAATACTTTTTATGACGTTGAGACGTCCTAATCTCTAAAAATGTTTATACAAGCTCATTTATACTTCGAAAATGTGCTGTCTTCGGAAAAAAAACGGACGTAAGAAAAAAGAAAATTATTTGCTAATTTCGGAAAGACTTTACGAAAAATTGTAAACAAAACACTATCAATGTAAGCTCAGTGAAATGGAATAGGTCCAATGATAAATAGTTTATTTACGAGGAAAATACACTGCTTGTTTAGAAATTCAATGATTTGGGGGATATTACTTGGACAAAGCAAATGCGTTGAATATGTGAATACAGGTTGGTCTATAAATTGAACCGCAGGAACTTGAGGGAATTGAAGTGATGCCCCACCAGTGTATAGTTGGGACCGAGCTCCCTCGGATTCATACTTGTTCCGTTCTATAGGTTAGCTCTTGCGATCTCGACGCTTCAACAATCAATAGGAGTTGGAATCTTCTGTGAAAGAGTTCTTCGCCTCGAAGAACCAGAACTTTTAGGAGTGTGACATCAAGAAACGAATAGAAAGGTGGTTTCTGACGGTGCGATACGATGGCCACAACTTTGAATGTTTAGCCACTTTTGGCGTTGCAAGGAGAATAAAGAAAATAAGTGTTTTAAAATTCTTGGAAAACTTTTAACTCACCCGCGTAGAAGAGAAAACTAAAGTAGACGCTAATTCTGAAATTCTTGTTAACTCATTGACTAAAGTGTTGGATGTTAACTTCTAGTAAGGTCATCATTAACAGCTATTTCTCTTTTTCATTGACATGTTATAAAAACTAAATGAACAATATTCCATATTATATTGTCTTTGTTCAAAATTGCATGAAACCTCTTTTTGTAGATCACATCTATGTTATTCTTATGGGTACGGTAGAGTATTCCTGCCCAAAACATACAACATAAGTAACATTCTCAGAAAACGGAGCCAATAAATAGTGGGGTAATGGTAAACGTGGTGGATTGTGTCGTCTATGGAAGCGAGTTCGAACTCCAGTCCCACTATTACGTTCCCTTTCGGACAAATAGCTTTGGAAAAGTTATGGACTTACTTATGTACGGTTGAACAGTGTAACTACTTTTCTTCCGCTGGCAAAGTTTTAGCATTAAATAACCAACGAATGTTGATCTACCATTAAAGAAAGGAACCAAATAAAACTAGTAAATAATAGATAAATAAATGAATAGTATTTTTGATTTAGATAAAACTTATCGTTTCCTAAAATATAGCTAAGGGTGTTACTTATTCATAGGCACTAGTAAAGATATACTTATTAAGTCTATTTTGTTAAACAATACTTTATAACTTTGTTTTTGAACGGATTCGGATCTGAATCTGTGTAGATTAACTTTAAGAAATAAAAAAGCGTCATCCAGAGAGCGATATTTGTACAATTTTTCTCTGGTAGACCATTCCTTGTCATGATGGTCACGATAAATACTGGATTGACCTCTATTCTGAATTCTTCAGTAACAGGATTCAATAACCTTTTTCAGACACAAAAATTTTAAGAAATTGATAAACTTTCAAATATCGGTCTTTTATTGAGAGATTACTTTCATTCTTCTCTTTATAAATTGTAAATGAATGCATTTACAAAAAGCTGGTCAGAGATTCGGTTTATCTTTTTGGACGTTAGTGCAATTTGGTAAAGAGGTCATCCGGCCGTTTTTAAAATATAAGAAGGCAAGTAAAAATTTAATGCCTTTTTCTTTAGTACAGGAATAATTACCGACGCAGGAACAAGTATCATATATCAGAATAAAGCTTGTCCTCTATGGATCTTATCCCTTCTTCTCAACATAGTCATCGTTTCTCTCAATAGCAATGTTCTACCTTTGAATGAGAGCATGCATCCTAGTCTCATAAAATTCTATTTGTTGTTTGAGTCATTTCATCCGGCAATTTTCTTTACCCCGTCACTCACATAACGTTTATCATCTCTTCGGCCCCCAGAAAGAGCGTTTAAGAAGCAAACATAATGCCAGTGAGGAGGAAGTGAAAACCGCAGTGATGAGTTGTTCAAGGGACAGTCAACAGAATTTGCGAGTAAGGGATACATGTTTTCATTCGAAGTAAGAAGATTACTATTGAGAGAACGGTGACTATGTGAAGAAGTAGGGATGTGATCCGTAGATGAACACCTTTATTTTAATATATGATACATGTTCCTGTGTTGGTAATTTTTTTCTGTACTTAAGAAAAAGGCATTACTTTTGACTCACATTCGTATGTTGTTAAACAATCAAGAATTGTAAACAATCAACATTTGAGTAAATTGGAATGATGACTTCTTTGAATTATTCGACCAGTTTAACTCGATAATCTGGTTGATTGATTATTTTTAACATTATGTCAATCCATCTAGGGTTATTTTATGCCTAGATACTAGGGAATAATGTTTATTGTATGTTTATATTACCTTTTTTCTGTATTTGTTTCTTTTAATTTTCTTTACATAGTTATATTTCACCAGGTATTCTTATCTATTACAAATATTTTTAACACACGTCTATGGTTTGGTCTTATTTGGTTTTAAGGCATATCAACCATTGTAGGTTATTTAATACCAAAACTTTTTTTTACAGATATATTGAATATATGATACGTAAACACATTTTAAATGCTAACAGTTAAATGATCAAACAGTTATATTTCTTAAAATTCAGTTTAGCTTGAGTCAACAAAGTTAAATGGTATCAAGTATTTCTATGTATCATTAAAAATTCAATTAAACGTCAGTCATTTGTTAACACGCAGTTAATTGATCACAGAGTCCTACATCAAACAGTTCGATTTTGCATAAGGCATTTGCTTGCATCAGTTTAAATATCAATCAGTTCTATAGACCTATAGATAGGGCCCAATCAGGTGCTGCCTTTCTGGGCAAGAGTGGACCTGGGAGTGATGGCGGTGAAGGAGTAGTCCTCATTCTCCAAAGCTCCAGCATTACTGAAGCCTCATCATCGGATTATTTAATGACATATCCTGGACAGTCTTTGGTGGGGTGGATTACTCCCCCGCAGAGAAGCAATCGGTGTATTCTACAGCAGTATCCGACTGGGCTAATTGTTCTATGGTTTCATATATTACTGTTTAATTCTAATAATCATATGGTTTCAGGTAACACTTTGTATGTAATAACAGCTAATTTTAAGTAACTTATCACAGTCCTACATACAGTAAGATGTTTTTAAGTAACTTATCACAATCCTACTAACAGTTCGATGATTTTAAGTAACTTATAGCAATCCTACTTACAGTTAGATGATTTTAAGTAACTTATAGCAATCCTTCGTTAACAACTATAGCTTCAAGTAACCATTCTTAATACCAATGATATAGATTTTGCCCTTAGAGGTGGAGTGTTCGCCGATGGTCCGGAAGACCAGAGTTCAATACCCGTTCGAGTTATACCAAAGACTCAAAAATGGTACTTGATGCCGCCTTGCTAAACTCAACATTATAAAGTAAGGACCAAAGGTAAAGTGGAGCAATCCAGGGAATGGAGTAGCACCCTCCCATACACCTTGGTGTTGTCTGTACTTGAGGGCGACCAGATGGTTTCCTTTTCAATAGCTACTAAACCAAGGTGTAGGGGAGGGCGATACTCCTTTCCCTGGATTGTTCCACTTTACCCTTGATACGCTCCTTAAATTGCTGAGTATTAAGCAAGCAGGTATCAAGCACCATTTTTAAAGTCTTTGGTATGACGCGAACTCGGAACCCAGGTCTCTCTGACCATTGGCGAACACTCTATCGACTTGACCAATGAGCCGGTAGTAGCTATTAAAAAGGGAGCCTTCAAGTCACCCTTGTCTAAGGTCACCAACTTTACTTTTTAATTATTCCTATCGAATATGAATGATTTATGAGCATTTTTAATAGACACGTAGTAGGTTATTTAATTTCAAAGCTATCCAAATGGAAGAAAAACAGTGAACTACGTATTTAACCGTAGCAAAGGAGATGAGTAAGTTCATACCTTTCCCAAGGGTATTTGTCCGAAAGGGAACGTAATCACGGGACTGTAGAACAAATCATTACTCCACTTTTCATTGGCTCCATTTTCTGAAAAAGCTCCTTATGAAGTGTGTTTTATGGCAGGAATACCCATAGAAGTTACTCTCGTTCCGGATCAAAGTGGACCTGGAAGTAATGGTAATAGAAAGGTACCCAGAATTTCTCCAAATCTCCCGATTTGGATACTCACCGTCAGATGCAGTTCAGTGTTATAAGCTGTGTACCACTTTGCGAAGGATACAATAGACATAGTCTATGCCCCACTGAGAGATCATCATTTGCGAAATTTTAAATTAAGAGCTTGGATTTTATGGATTAATCCAGGATTCTCTTAAAGAATTTTCGGAGTTACTTTCATTGTGTATTATTTTGAGAAAATAATATACATTATACAGAGATAAGTTTATTTTTTTCTCTTTTTCTGAGTGCGTACACGCGGCAATATTCATGATTGCTTTCATGTGTGGATAAAAAAAAATGGGGATATTTTTCACGCTTCGAAAAGAAGTTTTCTAAGATAAAGAGATAAAAGGAAAATAAAGGTTGAATATAGCAAAAGACAATTGAAAATAAAATAATGAAAGAGACATCTGATGAAATTAAAATAGAAAAAAAATGATTTGTAGGGCAAAAACGAAAAGAAGATGATGCAAATAAATTAATAAACAGATAGATAAATAAATAAATATATAAATATATAAATAAATAAATCCAACAAAATAATTACCAAAAAAACACATTATTCGATGGAAGAAAATGCCATGAAAAGGACGACAAACCTATAAAATTTACAATAAGCTGGTTGGTTGCTTATATATATATATATATATATATATATATATATATATATATATAACTTGTAAACAAATAGTGTATACGTAACATTTTAAATGAGTCAGCGCTCATTTATTTGTGCATGATTAAATTGTTTTAAGTATTGCTATATAGCACTAACATTTTAATATAACAACAGTAATTTGTTTGCATAAAGTATTGCTATAGATTACCAATAATTCAATTTTTCCCACACAGTGAAGGGCTTTCAACTATGCCACACGAATAGTTTTATTTCGGCTCAGTTAAATGGTTTGAAATATTTCTATATAAAACTAACAATTCAATTTAATATTAGTCATTTGATTTCGTTGGTTGATTGTGTTGTATATATATATATATGTATATATATAATGTTTGTTTTAACGAATATTTTGTCTGTAACATTATTTCTAAACGAGCCAGAGTTCATTTATATGCCCACAGTTAAATACTATCAATTACCGTAAATGATTAGATATTTCGATTTAACGCATTGATTGGACATTAACTGACTTTACCACTCTGGGTAAAAGTGGAGCTGGGAGTAATGTCAATAAATGGGTACAACACATTCATCAAAGCTCTAGGACCCAAGGATCAACATTATATGCTGTTTAAGATCATATCAAGGGCACTCGTTGGGCGGAGTGTTTTAACCCTCTGCAGAGGTTTATTGTACAGGTAAGGCAGACTAGAGTGTTTTCTAAAAATAGGACAGAAAATTTAGGCTAGAAAGAAAGAAAGAAAAAAAAATTAATAAAGAAAGAAGTATGAAGCAGCTAAATAGTAAAAAAAGAAGAAAAAAGAAAACAGAAACGTCGTTTAAAGTGAAGAAAGAAAGAAAGAAAGAAAGAAAGAAAGAAAGAAAGAAAGAAAGAAAGAAAGAAAGAAAGAAAGAAAGAAAGAAAGATGATGTATCCAAATAGTAAAAATATGATAAACGGAACTGAACAAATGTTGTTTACGGTGAAGTATAAAGAAAGAAAGAAAGAATGAAAGAATGAAAGAAAGAGAAAAGAAGAGAAGAGAAGAGAAGCGAAGAATAATTTATGGGAGAAAAAGAAGAAAGACAGAAGAAACGAAAATATAAAAAAGAAAACTGAACGAAAGGAAAAAAAAGGAAGAAAGAAATAATGATTGAATGAAAGCGTGTTTTGATAAATTAGCGCAGCCAGAAAAATAGAAAGAGTTGCTACAAACGAAGCAAATCGGCGGCATTGTACTATATAAAAGAACAAACGATAACTAGGAATGAAAAGAAAAAGGAAAAAATATAAAAGGAATAAATAAAATAAAAAGAAAAAAAATATTAAAAAAAAAACGAAAGGGTAATTTAGAAGATAGATAGATAGATAATGAAGAAACTGAGATAGATAGATAGATAGATAGATAGATAGATAGATAGATAGATAGATAGATAGATAGATAGATAGAAAACTCATTTTAATACAAATAAGAGATTGAATGGATCTTTGAAGATGTTCACGAGAAAGAAAGAAGATAACAATAAAAATGGTTTTAAAGAATTACATAAGAGAAAAATATACCTTAAGGGCAAGATTTACTGAAAACAACAACAAAAAAAAAAAACAAAAAAAACGAAAAGACTAAGATTGAAATAGAATTAAAATTGAAGAAAAGTATAAAAATTTTCGAGACGAAAAAGAAATATGAAAAACAAATATTGAAAATTAGGAAAAAAAAGAGAAAGAGAGAGAAATTAAACAGGAAAATTAAGATATTGAACAAAATTAAAATATTTGAACCAATAAGCGATAAAGATTAATCAACACAAAAACGAATATCAATAAACAGCAAAGAGGAAAAAAATGAATAAAGAAATAATATTTTCAAAAAACTATTAAAGCCATTAAAATACTGCAAAACTATAAAATAATGATCAAAGCCCAGAAATAAAAGAAATATAATTTTCAATACCCTCAAATTATTATTATTTTTTAAATTACAAAAAATAAATAAATAAAAATAATGCGTGTTAATCACCGTAACGTAGTCTAATTTTCTGGAAATAAATTTATTCCCGCCGGTTTGAAATAAAGCAATTTCAAACTTGAGTGGTTAAGAAATGGACGAAAGAATTCTCAAATACCTTTGAAGAGATGGATGCCTGACTGCTGAGAGAAAGTATGGAAGAACATAAGGACCAAAAATGATGTGTAAGAGAATTATACAAACACGGAATAAAAGAAAGGAGAAACGAATATACGAACAGACGGAAATTAATTAATGGACATCATCATAGTTTTAATGATGCGTGTCACTCTTATTCAGGTGATCACGAATTTTTTAAAAATATAAGATCGATTTTTCTTCAAATTTTGGAGAAATATTTTTAATGCATTTTCCTGATTAAGAATTTACTGATTAATCAAGAGAAGATTACCAATTCTTGATAAACTTTATTACCAAATTTATTAGAAATTTTGAAAAGCTCTGTCGGCTGGCTGCGACTGTATCTCTGCAATGGGGTGGATCCCAAAAAGAGGTGTGTCCTTGATATAAAATTAAACAATCTGATGGTGAGGTTCCAATCCAGGAGCTTTTGGGAATGCAGAGTACTCCTTCATTATCATGACTCCAAGGCCCACTCTGATTCGGAGTGGAAGTAATTAATAGAATCCCATCAATGGGCCAAATAGAATATTTGACCCAGAACTGTTGAACCATTTAACTGTGCGCAAACAGATGACTGATGTTAAAATGAATTGTTAGAGATACATAAGTAAAGTTGGCAACCGTAGTCAAGGGCGACCACAAAGCTCCCTTATCAACAGCTATTACACCAAAGTGTAGGGTAGAGTGCTACTCATTTCCCAGGATTGCTCCACTTAACCCTTGATACGAACTTTATATTGCTGAGTGTTAAGCAAGGAGGTATCAAGTATAATTTTTAAAGTCTTTGGAATGACGCGACCTGGGATTGAACCCAGGTTTCCCAGACCATTGGTGAACACTCTACTCACTAGGCCAATGAGACGTTTAACTGTGTATAAATAAATGATTAATATTAGAAAAAATTATAAGTGTAAAACCATTTAAGTGTGTGAAACAACAGCCATGCTTATGGGCAAACAAATTATCTGTAACTCCTTTAAAAGTACAAATTATGTATGTAAAAGCATTTAACTGTGTGTAAACAAATGAATATTGTTAAAATACATTTTAACTCTTAAGTAGCAATACTTGAAATGATTTCATTGTGAGCAAATAAATGACATCTGACTCGTTTAAAGATATCATCTAAAATATATTTATTTGTGAATCATGTATCGGTATAAATAGGATTTGGCGTTAAATAAACTACAAGCTGTTTAGTTAGCATCCAAGTAGTGCATCCATATAGCAGTATCGACACGACCGCTGCCTGGAGGAAACTGCGTTTCATTTTCTCGGTAAGGTTTGGTTTCCATATGATCGAAAGCCAATCGATAGCTTGAGAAGAAGTTAGACGGCAATTACACAAGAATGTTGCGAGCAATATTGAACAAGTCCTGGCGGCAACACACCACAAGGCATCAACTATACGGCCACCTGCCTCCAATCACGAAAACTATCCAATCTAGACGATCCAGACATGCAGGACACTGCTGGAGAAGCAAGGACGAGCTCATAAGTGATGAACTCCAATGGTCTCCCGCATATGGTAAAGCAAAAGCAGGACGACCAGCTCGAACATACATACAGCAACTATGTGAGGATACGGGATGTAACCCTGAAGACCTGTCAGAGGCGATGAATGATAGGGAGAAACGGTGAGAGAGGGTCAGGGATATCTGTGCAAGCGACACGACAAGATGATGATGATGATGATGAAACTACAAGGGTTGATATGCCATGAATAAAAATCACTCACCCTCCCAATAAACAGCCTAACCAATTTCAAAACAGTACTTCCGTCGCAAGTAAAGAATATGTAGAAATTCCAACGTGAAAGCTTTAAATAAGGTAAAATTCTCAGGTTTCAATATAAATGAACCCACAATTGGTTTTCTTGGTATTAAGTACCTGTATGTGCATTATTATGACTCTGATGAGCTAACAGAGCTTAAACGGAAGGAGAAGCAATATAAGCTAATCTACACTCACAGAAACTTTTAACATATACCTAATATCCATACCATAAGTATTAAAATGAGTAAAGTAATATATATCAAAAAAGATAGAATGCGCAATAAACAGTTTATGAAAGGGGTACCAGGACTGAAATATCTTACTTGTAATTGATAGAGAGTAAAATGATCACTGCCATCTTGGTTTACTACGTACTATTCAAAGAAAACATATAAAAGAGAACAAAAAGAGGATTTCTGGGATTGACTTCGGACACTCTATGAAGCGAATAACAAATCTGTCTACTCTCTCAGGAAGACTATTATTCGTTGTTCCCCTGCAACAATTAAATAGATGAGTAATTACCCTCCGTACATCACACTGGCGGTAGGTGTACCAATAACAGAATTACTGGTAATAAGTGCAAACAATTTATATAATATTAGTAATCAGCCATTTGCTGCCTTCGTTCGTTATACGTGTGTTACATCAGGGTAAGAAGTGTAACTCATTAAGGTAAGCATTTTCCTTTATAGATCAGACGGAAGATGGGCATGTTACTACCAGACTTATTGACAGAGAACCAGAGATTAATTAAGAGCTTGGCAGTTGTTGGATAGTCTTGGTTATGTGATCAAATCATCCTAGAAATTGAGAAATATCATTTGAAATTTAATCAGTTGTTTCCAAGGAGCTGAGATGCATACATGAGAGAAAAATAACGCGCTCATAATTTCCCACCTTTGTTCAAAGGGTAACTCCCTGAATGTAGTTGGGTTATAGTTAAGGAAAATACGCCAGAGTTAAGGAATTATAGAAGAAGTGTCAACACAAAAGAGCTTTGGCATTCTTTTTTTCTTAATAGATTTATGGAGACTCAAATGATTTCCATAATAAAAAAAAAGTTTTAATTTTTGTGTGAAAAAAATAAGCTCGAGAAGCTTTAATATTTGTTACAGTATTTTCGCATTTATTAACCAGTCAGCGTATTCAAGATGTTTTTTAAATTTTAAGTTACTTTGCAGACGAAAATATTTGACTGCTGAGAAAAATTTGATTGATAAAAACCCAAAATGATTTTAGAAATCTATTCCTTCGAAAAATATTAAAAATACAATTTCTTTGCCTTTTAGATTCATTGATAAAACCATCAACTTTTTAAAAGCTATTTTAGAGTCGATTTAAGTTGTATGAATAAACGAAGAAATAAATTTTTCTTCAGTGAGTGTGGGTTTTTCTATAAGAGTATGTTTAGAATTATTAATTCCTCTAATACATTCTGTTTTATTTTTTTGATTGTTTTGTTTTATGGCGTATCAACCGTTTTCTGGTCATTCAACGCTGAATTATTTTTTTTTTTAATTCAGAACCAGGGAGCAATGGCAATGAAGAGATATCCACATTCCTCAAAGCTCCAGTATTACTGGAACCTTACCATGTGATTGTTAAGTGTCATCCTCAGGACACTCGTTGGGGGAGTCTTACCTATTTGCAGAAATGCAATCCACGTATTCTGTCGCCCCAGCCGACTGGACCATAATTTCTTTGTGTGAAAAGGTACATCCTTTTCTTTGAAGAATGCATTTCATTTCATCTAGTTTAATATTTCTTAAATTTAACAAAATCTTGTTTATATTTCCATTGGTTTTTGTCAACAACAGTTAGCAGCAGTTCATATAAATATCCCTTTGCTTTAAGTAAACAATTACTGCTTTAATTCGTTCATATCTACACTCTGAAAAACAATATCTTTATTTACAATGAAAGACTTTGTACTTTTTTTTCAGTCAATTATTCACTCAATTTCAAGAAATAACAATTTTAGAGTCGTAGATAAGATTTTTACTCTTTTATTTCCTCCTTTATCCCCAACATGCATCTCCGTGTTTATTTCTTGTGGTGATTAAGAAAAAGAAAGAAAATGAAATAAATCAATACAAAAGTAGCAGTTTTCCAGGAGGCAACTGACAGGAAGTGAAATCAGCGCATACCTAAAAAGAGGGACTACCTGGCGCTGAAGAGAATTTCTCAGTCAAGCTGTTATCCCTTCTCCTTGACAGACCTGTTTTCCATCGGCAGCAAGCAAGATAGCACACGTGCTCGGCAAGTCTTGGGCTTTGCAGCAAATTTTGTCTCTTGTTAGTAGCCGCCTTAGCTTCACATACCTCACTGAATATACGTACTGGATATCCAATAAATTACAAAAGTATAACTCACCGAAAATGACTAATATATTTCAACACATTGTCTGGGAAACACGACTATTTCTAATGGTTCAGGAAAACATTTCCCATTTCAGAATAGTCATAGGCTCTAAAATAAAGTTTGAGTTTAAAGGCATCCTTGTCTCTTTCCTTTCATCTATAATCCTCTTGTAGTTTCTAACAGATAAACGACAACAAGTGAATGGGGTAAGAAGAAAAATGAGTCAAGTGCAAAACTCAGAATCATGCCAATAAAAGCTAACAATTAACCAGTCACCCTCATAAAACAACCCTTCTTCTTACTTTTCATATCCTTACCTCGAACCACCCTGCAGTCTGCAACGAAAAAAACACAATGTGGGTGTAGAAGAGTCTATTGCCATCATCTCATGAAGAGATCTGTGTATCTAAAGTTTTAACCATACAATGCAATGAAACATTTTTTACTCAGTTGGCACATATATACATATATATGCTGGATACATACCGACGCAATGAATAATGACGAGCGAAGACTTCCTTAGAAAAATATATACCTCTCACTTTATTGTAAGGGTTCGAAAAGGGTTACTCATGGTTTGCGTGTGAGAGGGAGCTGGAGACCGAACATAACTGCAATATATTGAACCCCACTCTTATGGCCGTCAGCATTGTGTCTTTCTCGTTCTCCAGGGCAGCTCAATCGGAGGCACAGATGCCCACTCTGCTGGGTGCGGGCTTTCTCTACCGCATCTTGTCACCAACGGGTCTCCAAACACCATCGGGGGTCCCGATGGCCAATTCGGCCGGGTTGACTTTCCCTACCACATCTTGTCTCCGACGTCTCTGATCCCCAACTCATCAGGGCCCCAACTCAATCGGGGGCCCCGAGGGCCCCTTCGGCCTGGTGTGGCTTTCCATACCACATCTCGTCTCTTACTCCAACTGTCTGACTTCCTGTCTTGACTGAGTTATATAATAGTTCGACACCCACTCAATCGCCCACTCAATCTTTGGAATGGCATGCTTGATCGTCATCAAGCGGAAATAACTGTCATGCAGTTCAGAGGTCATTCTCTTCCGCTGGATCAGTTTATGAGTGTATCATGGGATTTTTACCTTGTCCCATTTCATCAGCCAAATCCGCCCATGCGATCTCTTTCGATTACTGGCCATTGGTATGTGTCACTTCCTTCCGGTGCATCACTTTGGAATGGCATGTTTGCCCGGGCCGAAGGTCAAAATACAAAATACATCCGTTAATTATTTTTCAAAATTCCACTTGTGGAATTTTCTTTACGTTCGTCTCCGCCCCCCCACACGTATATTTTACAGAATAATTTACAAGGACAATAATAGCTGAACACAAAAGAAATGACTTGAACCACAGCAAACAAAATATTATTTAGAAGGCGAACTTCTCCTTATGTAACACTTGCCCGGCTAATTATTATCTAAATTTGTTTTACTATCTTTGCGTGGTTGGCCATCTTGACATGCGTGCATCAAGGTACAATACGGATGCATCTTTTATCCTCCCAAACACAACGGGCCCTCTATAATTCCTTGAAGAATTTCAAAACCCTAACAGGATCATACTCTAGTCCCAGATCCAGAAACTTAGTGACCCTGGTCATTCCAGCAACACATTCTACCTGGATTACTCATGACCACACTCCACCGGAGAATTCCATAAACTCTAACACAATATCTTCAAGGCCCAAAGCAATCCACAAAAATCTACAAAAATTATGACCCAAAACAAAGTATCAGAATACATCCGAATGTATCACAATCTGACACGCATGCAGTAACTACCTAAAATAGACCACGCAAAAAAAAATTATTTAGCAATGTGTTACCCATTTTTTTTCATTATTAAGTTTCTGTTTCCATGCCCATTGGTTTGCAAGCACTTGAGGAAACATGCTTTACCTGTTCAAACCAACACCGGGTTTCTTTTCAATTTAATCAGGAACCCTCGTGGCTACCAACATATAGGCACCACACCTTTCCTAGATTCGTTTCGTTTCGCCAAATCACACACGAATCCAAAACACCATCCTGACTGAAAGGCTCAGACATCATCCACAAAATATTGGAGTAGGCCACGCCTTTATCCCATCCTTGGAACTCCAATGTGAAAAATAGTGGCCACCATAGGCCTACAACAACTTCATGGGCCGGCGAATTCTTCGATAGAAATACTTTCTTTGCCGTCTACCCAACAACAATCTATATATCACTTGGATTAATGTATGTCCTGTTCTCGCGTCAGCCACCGATTCGTCAATACAGAAACCTAAAATAAATATTTCCTATTCCACGAAAACCCAAATTCTAAAAAAAAGTTTTATAATATATAATAATATAATTTTCATAATATGAACAGGGAAAACAAATTTTCTTTCGCCTTTAAACTCAAACAAACTCAAAAATTTTCCCTTTACAACAAGTCAAAACAATATTACAATCACAGTTCACAAATTTCCAGTTTTCTTTTCTTCTTTTTTCAATGTCTATTTTACTAAAATAATGTCCGTTCTTTCTTTCTTTTTTTTTCTATATGCTGTGTTCAACAATATTCAAGTTCTTTTCCTTTTTTTCTCTCTGTTCTTTTTCCATTGTCCTGTACCTTTTTGTTTTTGTTTTTTGTTTTCATTTTTTTTTCATAATAAATTGCTCATTCAATGTCCCCCTTTTTTTTCCAACGTTATATCTACCTCTCTCTGTCTTTACCTTAACACAATAACTATAGTTTCGCTTCCCAGTTTATTCAATTTCAGTCTTTAGTACCATAAATTAAGCCTGATATATAATAAAACTTTTTCAATAGCTTACGAGAATTCTTTTTTTTCTTTTGCACAAAATACCCCGGGTGTTTTTTTTCTAAACAACCCAAACTTTTATCAATTCGGCCAACAACATTTCACAATTCAAAACAATTCCAATTCCAAATCTGCGAATCCTCGCCACACCTGGTTCCGTCAAAATTCTGCGCATCTCTTAATTATCTCCAAAACCCCGTTTCAAAATATCATCCCCAATAACAATCTCAAAGCTCCACTCCAGGGAGAACTCACAAAATACTTGTCTACCTCGTCAGAAACAAAAAAAAACATCTGTCTCTTAGTTACTCTGCCTCCACGGCGAGACCATTTTCAGTCGACACGGACCACGACAAGTCCGAGACAATATCCATGTCTCCAATAATTGGTATCAACAAATTTCACCAAAAAAACCCGGCCTGATTCGACCAGCGCCGAAAATATCGATTCTCCCACCTTCACAAATATCGAAAAAGTATATTCATATTCTTCAGACAACCACCAATGTGCGAAATTCCTTGACAACCCAATCGATGCTCCCGAAATTCCATCTCTCGGATTAAAATTCTAATTTCCAATCTACCAGTTCAAAACATGAAAACTTGCCCCAAAAATCTTAACTATAGATATGCGGGATTCCAGATCTTGGACTGAAATTCTAATTTTCATTCACCACTTGTCCAGACCACTGACAAGTTACTACAAATTTTTTCTCACAAAGACCCCGTCTATTATAAAATACATTTATGAACATATTGTTTATTATTAAGTGTCACTCAAAAAAAAAAAAAAACGGACTGTGATTGTCCCATAGTAATCTTTCTTTCCCTTTGCCGAAGGTCAAAATACAACAGCTATTTAAAACCAAGTCCATCATTGTTGAAGAACAGTAGTGGTCATACTTTACTTTCAACTCGAGTACAAGACGGTTCATGCCTTTCTCAAGCGTATTGATAGGGATTAAAAACGAATAAAGAAAACAAAATTCAAAAGGTAAGAGTTTCCGAGGAGGCCTCTGACACAAAGTAATATCGGCGTATGTCTGAAAGGTTTCCTGGCACCAAAGAGAAGTTCTTTCGTATTAAGCTGTTACCACTTCTTGTGGACCTGTTTACTCTCTGCCGCTGGTGGGAAGAGTGCGTGTCTACTGAGCCACGGTTTAGCGGCAGGTTGACTCTCCTGCTAGTTGGAGCCCATACTGAACAAATCTACTGGACATACGATGATCCTCAAACTTTTCACTCACTGAAAATGTCCCAGTAATATATATCAACCCCTCGTCAGGAAAACGTGACTATTCATTTGGTTCAGGAAAACATTCCGCATTTCAGAATAGTCGTAAACCCCAAAATAAAGTAGAGTTTAAAGATATCCTTCTCTCTTTCCTTTCACCCTTAATTCTCTTTCAGATTCCACAGACAAAAAATATTGGAAGGAGTATGAAAAAGAAAAAAAAGAATCCGATGCGAAATTCAAAACTATCTCAACGAAACCTTACAATTCTCGCACAACCAATATCACAAAAAATCAAAGAAAACCTTCACAGTCCCATATATTAATCCGAAACTGATCCTAATGGCGCAACTGGAGATCGAACTTGCTTACTACGAAATCGCAGTGTACACGTTAGCTACAACGTCCAAGTATCTTGAAATTTACCCGTATCTCAAAAGAAAAGAGATGAATTCATAGTTTTTCATTTGAATTAGCGCGGAGTCAAACTCAAACAGCCCCAACTTGTATTTGAACTCAGATCATTGGGATTATTTCTCCACGGCGTTAGACGTCGTGTTAAGACCGACTACTAATTGTTGAGGTTATTTCATGTTAAACAGAAAACCACCTAAATTCTACAGAATCATTCAGACTTCTTCATTAAAAATAAAACTGAATAGAATATAAATTGAATAGAATGCACCCACGTACTATAAATAATCATCTGTGTAACTCGCAATTACATAAAAAAAAATATCTCTTGAAATAAATTGAGGATTTAAAAAAAATGGAATGAAAGAGTTGTTTCTTTAAATTTCATTTCTTTAGTTTCTTTGGTTTAATAGCATGTCAAGATTCGTGGGTTATTTAATTGCGATGTCATCTTTGTGGGAAAACAGTAGTATTATTATTTAATCCATAACTGGGGTAGTGGATTAGGGTTTTCATACCATTTGCAAGGGGGTTAGTCTAAAAGTGAACATAAAAGCGTTACTGGCATTCAAACTCTCTTATTTTGAGGTTTCAGTCTAGCATGTTAGCTAGTGTGATACGGTTTTAGGGTATCTTAATACTGACGAATGATATATAGGAATGATACCCATGTAGGAATGATCGAAAACGCCAAAATAAAATGTGGTTTACAAAAAGAAAAAAAAAAAAAAATTAAAGAAAAGTAAAGAAAAAGAAAAATTGGAAGAAGAAAAAGGAAAATCAAAATAATAAAATATTTTTAAAGCACAGTAGAATGCTACTACATTTGCGCGTGCGGGAAAGGGAGAAAGAGAGAGAGAGACGCAACACAACAGGACACATTCTTACACGGTTTCCCGATGAAAAGCAGAGCTCGGAATTTTAAAAAAATATGCAAAGACATATCCCTCATTGCTAAGACAGCAAAGACTTATAATGCACAGATTCTCTGTCAGATCCGACTTTAACTTGGGAAAATAATTTGAAAAAATCGGAACAGTTTTCTGAGAAATTAATACAAAATATTACCAATTCTTACTATGCGTCAAAAATTAGAAGAGTTCATTTAAAAAAAAAATCAAGAGTCAATTCTATTGTGCGTAGATTTCAACAAAGTATTTTTCCATATAAAGAGAAAAGATGGATAAAAGAATACAAGTATATGGTGTCCCCAAAGGAACAGTTACCGCTATAAAGATGCTTTAAAAAACACGAAAACAATGATTCGCTTGCCCGATGGTGAATCCAACTCCTCCGATATTATCGCTGAATTTTTGCAAGGAGATATATTAACAGCATATATGTTAATAATCTGCCTAGATTCCGTACTTAGGAATGACAATAGATCTAACAAAGTAAAACGATTTCACATTTAAAAAAGGCAAGAAGTTGACGATACCTCACAGAAACAATGAGAGGCGAAGTCTACGCTGATGATCTATTGTTTCTCGTAAAAAAAAACACCGGTCATTACCGAAATCTGAAATCAGTGTCAACATATGTCATGTGAAAGCGTAGATTGCTATTGACAGGCTTTGATCATATAGGAATCTGATCTCTCTAATTACATAAAAAAAAGGTTTTCTTCCAAGCTATTGTGGTGTGCGTACTACTCTATGGGTACACCACCAGAACGCATGGGAAACACATTAGAAGGCTACGTGCTGATTGTAACAAATCCTGGAATCAAAACCCCCACAGAATAGCAGTTGTACGGCCGCTTACGACCAATCTACCAAACAATCCAATTTAAATTGAACAATGCATGCTGGACACTGCTAGTGAAGTAAGTATGTACTCATAAGTGACTTTCCCTCATGGAATCCTACAGTTGACAATCAGTATGGACTTAAATGCATAATCTCTGTGCGGATATTGGATGCAGTGTAGAGGACCTGCTAGAAGTGAAGGGAGATACGGACGTATAGTCGGAGAGAATCGAGGAATCCTAGATATCAGCTCGATTTGACGATGATGATGACAACTGGATTGAATTCAGAGTTTTCCTTCTTCTACATTGGTCACCATACCAAGTTTAAAGAGCCTTGTCAGTCCTACTATTTACAAATAGTCGCCATAGAATAGAGAAATCTGACCCCTTCCCTACGGTATTAGAACTGAGTAAAATGAATACTGTATCGTCTAGGATTTGACTTCAGGTAGTCGGCTGAAATACAAAGCGTACAGAGCACATCCTGCCCTACTATTTAATATTAACTCAAGGAAGAATATTTGGATACATACTTATCCGAAGGGTTTATTGCAATGTAAAATGAAAACTACCTCGTCCAGGATTTGAAGTCGGTTCTCCGTATCCAAATATGCCATCATTATCATCATCATCATCATGTCACGCTGCCAACGAGGATCTCAGTGACTCTCTCTCTCGTTACCTGTCTCTATCGTCTCCTGTATCAGCACAGAGCTGTGGTACATAGGTTCTAGCTGGTCGTCCTGCCTTTGCTCGTCTATGTGTAGGGCTCCACTGGAGTGTATCGCTTATGAGTTCGTTCTTACTTTTCCAGGAGTCTTCCGCATGTCTAGTTTGTCTAACTTTGATAGTTTTCTTGATGGCCAGTAGGTGACCGTACAGCAGCTGTTTTGTGGAGTGTTGTCTCCAGGACTTGTTCAATATTACTCACAGAATTATTTTGTAATTGCCATCAAGCTTTTTCTTCATCCATTTTGTTAGGGTCCATGTAGTGCATCCATATAGCAGTATCGACACGACCGTTGCTTGGAAAAAAAACTGCGTTTTATCTTATCGGTCAGGTCTGACTTACATATGACTGATAGCCTATTGATAGGTGTCCATGCCTTTGCTATTCGTATGTTGATGTCTTACTCAGTTGATGAGACACTGCTTCATACGTAAGTGAACTTGAACACTAGATTCAGAGGCTCACCCTTCAGTGTGGAGATGTCGCCTGTTTGATTAAAGCATATGCATTCCGTCTTGTTTGCGTTGATATGGGGGCCTATGCCAGCAGCTGCTCATTCCAGACTATATTGCAGGGTTTCGGCTTGGGTAGGTGTATTTGATAGAAGTGCTATGTCATCGGCTTAGTCCGCGTCCGTAATTGTTTGTGCAGTGTCTTCTGCTTCTGTCCTCTGTCAGCTAGAAACCATTAAATAAATAGACGTTCTAAGCACGTAGTCTAGGCAGATGATAAAGAGGCATGGGGCTTATGTGTCTCCTTGTGGCGCATCTGCTACAAAGTCTAAGTGGTCTGTATCTCCATCGCGTGAGCGGACTTTTACTTATATGTTTTTAAATATAGCATCATTGTGGCTGCGACGATTTTTAGGGTAGGGCGTAGGCGAGAAATTTTTACTCCATCTTCACATTGTGTATGGAGTCAAAAGTCAACGAATAATTTCGTTTGAGAAAATCAAAGAAAATGGCTTCGAGCTGACGAAGAAAAAAAAAAGAAAAGAAAAGAAGCAGAAGATACCCCGCAACAACAATTACCGATGCCGACTACGCCGATGACATAGCGATACTGGCAAATACACCTGACCAAGCCGAAACACTTCTGCATAGTTTGGAACGAGCAGCAGCAAGAATAGGCCTCTATGTTAATGCACACAAAACGGAATATATGTGCTATAACCAAACGGGGGACATATCCACTCTAGAAGGAACCCCCATTAAACTAGTAGACAAATTCACTTACCTTGGAAGCAGCGTCGAATCAACCGAAAAGGACATCGAAACGAGGTTAACGAAAGCATGGACAGCTATCAATAGGCTATCGATTATATGGAAATCAGACCTAACCGATAAAATGAAACGCAGTTTCTTCCAGGCAGCGGTCACATCGATACTGCTATATGGATGCACTACATGGACGCTAACAAAACGACTGGAGAAGAAGCTAGATGGCAATTACACAAGAATGCTGCGTGCAATCCTGAACAAGTCCTGGCAGCAACACCCCACAAGACACCAACTGTACGGTCACCTGCCTCCTATCACTAAAACTATTCGAGTTAGACGAACCAGACATGCAGGACACTGCTGGAGAAGTAGGGACGAACTCATAAGAGATGTACTCTTTTGGATCCCCACACATGGCCGCGCAAAAGCAGGACGACCAGCTCGAACGTACATTCAGCAGCTATGTGAGGATACAGGATGTTGTCCTGAAGACCTATCAAGGGCGATGAACGATAGGGAGGAGTGGCGAGAGAGGGTCAGGGATATCCGTGCTACCAGCGCGATATGATGATGATGAAGGTTTATTGCACGTACTCCTTCCGGAATTTGAAGGATGGTCCAAATTTGTGATTTCGGGGAGCGATTTCTCCGAAAGCCATTTTGGTTCTTCCCAAGTATTTTCTCAATTTTTGGTTCCATGAAGTTGCGTAGTAGAGGATTGTAGATCTTGGCTGCTATGGAGGTAAGGAGTATACCTCGGTAGTTCTTCACTATTCCGAGGTCACGCTTCCTCGGGAAAACGAGGATGTATCCCCTTTTCATTTGTCTATTGTGTTTTGTTTGTTTACGCCATTACAGTGTTGAAGCAGTGTGTCATCGAATTCCCTGGTCTTCCATACTTCTGGTTGTCTTTCATTAAGCCCTGCTGCTTTCCTATTTTAAATTTTTCTTTGTACTGAGTCGAGTTCTTGCATAAACTGTCTTAGTTTGATGTCTGGATGATTAGTGATACTTTTTATGATTGGTTCATGCTTAACTTTCGGAGGTTTTCCGAGTAAATTCTTAAAATGTTGTTTCAACAGGTGTATTCGTTCTTATTGGCTGGTAGCTTTCAGTTTAGCTTTCGCAGTACTCTTCCTTCTGCTGATATCGTTTACCGTCTGCCATGCTATCCGAGATTATCTATCTTCAAGCAAGTCTCTTATCTCATTGATCTGATTTTGTATGTATTTCCTTTGTTCTTTTAGATATACGTTAGTTAATTTATTTTGTGCTTTCTTAAGTTTCTGAGCATTGCTATTGGTTGGGTTCCTCAATTGCATAGGGAAGCGGTTTTTACATCTGCACGCTTTTTGCTAACCGCTAATGTCTCCCATGGGACTCTATATGTAGCTCTTTGTCTAGTTGGCATGCATTATGCTGCCGCTTTTCAGTGGGCATTGACGAAGTTCTCATATCTGTCATTCGGAGTAGGTGTTTCTGATATCTCCTGAAGAGCTTAGAATTGGTTTCTTAGTGTAAATTCATCATCATCATCATCATGTCGCGCTGGTAGCACGGATATCCCTGACCCTCTCTCGCCACTCCTCCCTATCGTTCATCGCCCTAGGTAGGTCTTCAGGACAACATTCCATATCCTCACATAGCTGCTGAATGTATGTTCGCGCTGGTCGTCCTGCTTTTGCACGGCCATGTGTGGGGGTCCATAAGAGTACATCTCTTGTACAGGAATACCATTTTGATTTTAAAATTCGATAGGTAGTTGTTCTTTTTTTTGTTGTTATTTCGTAAAGTATATATATAACCTATTTGGTAGCCGGTCACCATGTCAAGTTTGGTAGAAGGCTTCATATTCAAGTTCATCGATAATAACGGCATTTCAACCCATCTAGAGTTTTTTTTTTATTCCTATAGGTTTGGTAATTACGTTCAAACTACGCTTGTATTTAAATTGTGAATTGTTTTTTCAGTGTTTTTTTAATATGGTATCACGTATGCCTATCTACTATAAATTATTTCCACACATACAGCATTCACATCAAATATCCATGATTAATTAATAATTACATGAATTAATTCCTCTTTAATAATTTTCAATTCTTTACATTTAAGGATATTGATTTAAGTAACTAATAATAATATTTAGTAAACCATTATTCCTTCTAATAATTATTTCAATACAACTAGTATACACTGTTATAGGATAAGTATTCTTATCAAATAGGGATATCGAATAAGCAGAGACACACCAGATCAAGAACCTCACTATCAGATGAAGTTTACTCAAGACCCCTTTTTTGAGTAGGGCTTACCCCTCTGCCGGGAATGAAGCCAGCTTATTCTAAGCTATACTCCATCAAGGTGGTTTGTTAAAAAGTGAAAATAAATTACTCATCATAAAACTGTTTTTTGTCAACGGCAGTTTTATCTTTCTTCTTCTTGACACGGTAAAATCACACTCGAGAGTTTTGTTTGGAAAGACAAAGCACAACACAAGAAAGAGAGAGAGAGAGAGAGAGAGAGAGAGAGAGAGAGAGAGATTGATCCGGTGCCACTCAGTCACCCATATTTAAAAGGCAATCGAATCTAGTGAGCTGATACAGACAAAGGCAAATAATAGAGTGTCTATTTTCTCTTATCTTAATCTCGATCGTCAGCTGAATATTTCGTACCACGTGTGAAGAGTAATCCGAAGTAGTTAAAACACTCAATTGAACATCGATTACGTGAAACTTCGAGTCACGAGTGGCTATTCATATAGATCTTTATGAGGAAGTAACATATGAAGAAAAGAGAAAAAGGGGTATTTGTTATGGGACCGATGGACTCTTCCAAATCCTATATTAATCGAGAGCCAAGTACTCTCGTCGTTGGGATGAAGGGTCAGCCGGTCGTAGAGATTGGATATTCGACTGACAAGTAAGCCTAGCTGAGGCCACCACTTTTCTCGCTATCTTGTTACTTCAATATAACCTTAAACCTATACTGTGTTCCAAGTTATCTTTTCGTGGTCCCAAATTGGGTCCACATCAGTATTCTAAAGTGGGGGATTTATAATGAAGAAAATCATCGTTAAAACGATTTGCTTTTAATAAACCTTCATCAGAAATTTAAGATGGTGAAAAATATTGCTGGAACAACGAAGGATGTTTTTATTAAAATCACTGGAGAGAAGAGAGCATATAGTTAGAAAGACTCATACCTGTTCAATCAGAGCTCTTTCTTTGAAAATTATTACGTGATTAGCACAGGCAATGATATTTAATGTGTCAAATTTCTGAGAGATACAACGAAAGATGATAAAACATTAATTGACCGAATCTTTAAAAAAAGTGGAAGGAAAATAAGAGAAAAAGAAATAAAGAAGAAAAGAAAAGAAAGGAACGAAAACAAAACAAACAGATCCCTTGTAATTAAAAGTAAGTAAAGTTAGCGACCATAGTCGAGGGTGACCCGAAGGCACCCTTTTCGATAGCTACTACACCAAGGTGTAGGGGAGGGCGCTACTCCATTCCCAGGATTGCTCCACTTTACCCTTGAACCGTACCTTATAATGCTGAGTGTTATTAGGTATAAATATTATTACTATCGAACCTATATATAATTTTATATCCATGTGTTATTTATTGTACGATTATAAGTACATAAAGTATAAGTATATAAACAGAGTAATCATGAGGATATGTAAGAGGATTGAATTAGAATAAATTGGATTCATGGGGCTAAAGGAAGTGTAAAATAGATGGAAAACATACTTAATTTCATTTAACGATATGATGGAAACATATGAAATAATGTAGCTACTACAAACAAATTTACCTAACAATATATATATATATATATATATATATGGTGCATTCAATAAGTTTCCTAACTTTTTTTGTACAGGCATTTATAATTGGTGTAGACACTTGAAATTTCAGTATGTTATTGCTATACATCCTGTGAGATAACAGACCAATTTTTATGGTTTCAGATTTAAATGAACAGCTACAGAAGCAATTGAAATACACCCTACTAAAACCTGATTGTCAAAGATGGTGAATTTCAAAAATGCAATCTGACACTTTAGAACAACGATATGCAATAAAATCCTGTTTTAAACTTGGATATAATGCCACAGAAACGTATGGAATGCTTCAGACTGTTTTTGGAGCATCATGCATGAATCGAGCATCAGTTTTTGAGGGGTATAAGAGATTCAAGGAAGGCAGGGAGTCTGTGAGGGATGATGAGAGGTGTGGGAGGAGAAAGGAAATCAATACACCAGAGTTGATTGGCCAAAGAGTTAGGGTTAGGATTTGGGTGACTATGTTTATGTTTTAAGGGAGTTCAGCAAGAGATTCCGTCAGAATATATATACATATATATATAGTATTGGCCAGATTTTTATGAAGTTGACTTTTTTCTAAATTGAATATACTGCAAATTTTAAAATTATCTTGTGGAATATACAGTGAAAATATAACAAAAGTTTTATGAATTTCTAAAGTATTAAGATCCCTTAACAAAACATAAAACAGATATGTTTGAAAATAATAATCTTTCCATATTTAATCTCGTGTAGGTATGTATAAATTTTGCACAGCTACATAGTCATATTTTTCAAAGGTGTGTAGTTTAGTAGTAAAAAGAAGTTGGAGACCGTAGACCAAAGCGACCCGAGGCTCCCTTTTCAATAGCTACAACACCGAGTTGTAGGTGCGGGCGCCACTCCTTTCCCTGGATTGCTTCACTTTACTCTTGATCTATAACTTATAATGCTGAGTGCTAAGCAAGAGCAATTTTTGAGTCCTTGGTATGATTCAACCTCAGATTGAAATTAGGTCTCCCGGGCCATTGGCGAACACTTATTATTGTGCCAATTGGCCGGTTAATAATCCCTAATTGTATTAGTTTTGATACTACTATGTTCAACTAGTAATAATAAAACATATAATTACAAGAAAAAACCTTCTATTGATAGAATAGGTAGGGTATACTCAGTAATATGTATAAACAATGTTTCTGAAAAATGATATAATTACTGCTTAGCGTATTTAGTTTCATTCGCTTAGACTATGTACTTAATCTGATATTTATACCATAAAAGCTATGACTTATCTTAATGATATAACATGTTTTGATGGATATAAATAAAAAAAAATGATTTATATTTTTAAGACTCTGTAAAAGTAAAGTTGGCGACAGAAGTCGAAGGTGACCAGAAAGTTCACTCTTTAATAGCTACTACACTGAGGTGTAGGGAAGGGCGCCACTCATTTCCCTGGATTGCTCCACTTTACCCTTGATACGTATCTTATATTGTTGAGTGTTAAACAAGGAGTTATCAAGTACCATTTTAAAGTTTTTCGTATGACTTAATCTGGGATTGAAACCAGGTCTCCCGGACCATTGGCAAACACTTTACTCACTAGGCCAATGAGCCGGTTACTTTGTAAATGATGTTAATAAGATATTTGAATAATGTTTAAATATTTAGAAAAATACGCTGTTATTAAAACTATAAAAATTGAAAGTACGATGCTATGTTGAAAAAGGCAGAGGCTGAAAATTTAATTTAATGATATAATAAGTACTGTTGATATCTTTTTGAGCAATGAAATCTTAACACTGTAACTCTGATAAAAGCAGTTTTTTGAAAAATAAACCCTGTTTGGTCATATTTCATGCGAATATCTTGGTCAGCATATGAACTTTTCAGTTGACCCGCGTACTTTTAATTGGCCTACTTTTAAAACCCAAAATTATTTCAAAACAAAGAGAATTCACATTCATGGTGAAAATAACGCAATTAATTGCAGTGTTTTCGAAAACTTGTTTTAACGTGTTGTTTATTTGAAATAAAAACTTTCTAACGAAAGCAGACACTGTGACACACCAAATAAACAAGCAAGGTTCCCTGGTTAAACATTGCACACACAAAAACAATTAGATTTACTAAATGGACTGCGGACTGCGTGTCTGACTGGACTGTTCTCTTCCACTTCTCTTTCTCATGGCAATCTTGGGTCGTGTCTGTCTGAATTTCCCGCTCAATCTATCCACTTGTCCAGAACGAGGCTACTCGTCGCTTCGCTAAACCGACCAGACGAGAGACAAAAGCAAATGCGCGGACAAACAATTGACACTGAAGATTTGATTGCTCTGAATTCGAAGCCGAGGCAGAAGGTGGAAAATCTTCAAAGCCACACACCGCTTTGAATGGTGTATAGGCTGTGTGGGGTAAGGTTGCATCAAATGATCAACTATATAAACAATGATAGATTTTGGTTAGCGTGCACAACGGCTTATGTGTAAATGTGCCATTCAGGATTGTGCAACGGGAAAGAGGATGACCGGTTAGATAAGATAAATAAGAAAAACAAAAGGAGAGAGAGAGAGAGAGAGAGAGAGAGGGAAGGTCACAGGAATGACAGGAGTATTTTAAGAAGAAATGAGACAGAGAAAGAATATTTCATTTGACATCTCATATGAATATTTTATTTTTTAGATAAAGAATTGTCAATCACTATTATCTTTATTTTGTATTATTATATAAAAAGATAAAAATATTTTCATTTTTATTTTATATATGATTGTTTTTCATCACAATTCGGGTTGTATTTCACAATATATACAAAAAATCGAATTCATATGATAACAATAGTTAAACCATCTGTGAGACACAAATTCTTTTCCACTCTGACCGGGAGTGATACTACGTGTTAGGCTTCCATCTTTAAAATAGAACTAACTGTTTGCATATTAGTTTTATAATATTTTATATATAACCAGCTTACACAAGAATGCAACGAGCAATGTTGAACAAGTCCTGGAGGCAACACCCCACAAAGCACCAACTGTGCGGCCAGCTACTACCCATCACGAAAACTATCAAAGTTAGACGAACCAGACATGCAGGACACTGCTGGAGAAGCAACCACGAGTTCATAAGGGATGTTCTCCTATGGACCCCCTCACATGGCTGAGCGAAAGCAGGACGACCTGCTCGAACCTACATACAGTAGCTCTGTGAGGATACAGGGTGTAACCCTGAGGACCTGCCAGAAGTGATGAACGATAGGGAAGAGTGACGAGAGAGGGTCAAGAATATCCGTGCTGGTGGAACGACAAGATGAGGATGATGATATATAACCGTGTAAAAAAAGAAAGAAGCTTTTAAGAAATTTCACATAAAATGTATGTATAAACATACAATTTACGCAATCCCTAAACATCTAAACGTATAATAACCCTAGACGGAGAAGACGTAATTAAATTCAATAAATTAACAAAAAGTTGTTCAATTTAGCACGAGGGTAATCCAGTTATCCATATCAGATACTTTTCCAAGTAAGCTGCGTGGGAAAGTGTATTCTCTATTTAAAAATAATAGTATTAGATTAAAAAAAATCATAATCAATGAAGAATGAAAATATACGTAAAAATGATTAATAATCACTACTGACAATTTTATATTTCTGGAAATATGCTATGAAAACTATTAGTTTTTAAAAACAATAAAAATGCTTACTCTACAGGACAGAGAGAGATTAGGTGAGATTTAGATTTCTGCAATACAAAACTGTTGCCGTAGTTTAGTGTTTAAAACAGTTAAAGAAGATAATCGGAAACCCTGTGGAAAAAAAAAATGAAACGAATTTAAGCCTTTACGTATGCTTCTGCGATTTGATCTGCGCCTGACGGCGTAAAAATAAACGATTCGAGTGGGTTGCACAGGAAAAATAAACAAATGATTAAATTAGTGTATCAAAAACGAAAGAAAATGTAGAAAAAAAAACCGAATTGCTGATGTTCTTCTACAAGAATGGATTTGTTATTAACTCAACTATGAAGAGTGATATACTATTAAACAAAAGAACAAAATCAGACCTGTCACAATATACAATTTGATTCCATCAACATGTAAATATATGATTATCTATATCTATATCTGGATGCGGATTTATATTTACATTCATGTCCAGGTATGTCAATTCCTTCTGAAATTAATTCACCAATGCTCATACTTCGGTAACAATATCTTATCAACTGAAAACGAGATCAGGGTAGGTTTAGGTAGAACATGGAATGTGATTTACAGATTATCGACGACGTGGATTTCTAATCTCTGATAAAATAAACAGGAATTTTCTAAGCTGTAGCCGTGTTAGTACTAGCGTATCATTGCACCACTTGGACTTTACCGAAATACTTTGAGAAATGCTTTATGGGACCTACGCAAGTGTGTTTTGAACAAACCCAAAAGCATCAGATACAAAACAGTAGCTATTTGGCCACTCATCTCATAAAACATCAAAGTAAGACGAGCAAGACATAAAAGAAACTATTGGAGACGCAAGTAGGAACTCATAAGCGACGTTTTTCTCTAGACAATTACAGAGAGGACACACTAGTGTTGGCTGAAAAGCAAAAACTTGCTTTTATCAGCACTGCGTAGATACTGGTTGCCGTCAAGAAGACTTACTTAGAAGAAAAACGATAAAGATGGATAGTGAGAGAGAGAGAGAAAGAGAGACAGAGAGATAGAGAGAGAGACACACACACACACGAACACACACACACACACATACACACACACACATACACACACGCAGACAAGGAGACAGTACGTGAATGAATGAGTGAGACACACCCACACGCACGCATATACGAGGATCATTAAATACGTTTCCTGACTCTTTTCGTATGGGCACTTTTATTGATAGTACACACATGAAACTCCAGTCCCCTTCGAAGTCATCTCCTGCGGCTGAATTGCACTTGTTGTACCGTTCCATCAACTTCTGGAAGGCCCAATGGAGGTCCTCTTGTGTAAGCGTGTCAGTGACCTTTGTCAGAGCCTCTTTCATCTCCTCAATTGTCTCATAACGACAACCTCTGAGCTTA
>CAUZXS010000332.1:35000-40000 GCA_963585895.1 Sepioteuthis lessoniana | reverse complement strand
GCACAGTCGGCTGGTCCAGTAGACCCAACAGCATCTCTGCAGAGGGTAACCCTTAACGAGTGTCCTTGACATGACATTAAATAATCTGATGGTACTATTTACCAACCCCTCCGCTCGGGCAGGATATGACACAAGGTCAATTTTTTAGCGGAGTTTAACAGGTTTTGAATTCAGAGTTTTCCTTCTCCTAGACTAGCTGCCTCACCAAGGCTGAAGAACCTAGTCCGTCCTACTATTTACCCATAGTTGGAGGGAGAATAAGGGGGTTCATACCTTTCCCAAGGGTATTTGCCCGAAAGTGAACGTAATAGCGTGACTGGAGTACGAACTCGCGTACTACGATTCCGCAGTTCATCGCTTTAACCATTACACCACGAGGACACCCCCAATAATCTGATAGTGAGGCTCTAGTAATGCAGGAGCATTGGGGGAGTACTCTTTCATTGCCATTGATCCCAGGTATAATCTGGCCCCTAATGGTAGCACCTAAAAGATATTTATATTTAGAGTGAATGCAAACAAATGAGTTATGCTCATCCGAATTGGATGAAATATAACTGATTGATCATTTAACTTTGTGTAAACAAATGACTGATGATTTTGTGTAAACAAAACTGATAACTTTGTGTAAACAAATGACTGATCGAATTGTTTGTAATACATGGCAATACTGGAGCCAATTAAACTGTGTGCAAAAGAAGAAGCTTTGGCTCATTTCATGATGGTGTCAGCAAAATGTATTTACAAATTGTAATATATATCTTTATTACAAATAGTAATATATGTCTTTATTACAAATTGTAACATATGTAATAATATATGTCTATAAAGAGGATTTGGCTTTAAATAGGCTTAAATGGTTGATATGCCATAAAACCGAACCAAAACAAATCCTATATATCTAATATATATTAATAAAGAACAATTGGCATTAAATAACTTTCCATGGTTGACATGGCATAAACAACAACCAAACCAAAACCTTTATTTGATATATATGTATAAAAAGGTTTGAGCTTTAGATAACCTACATTATTTGATATGCCATTAAACCCAACCAAATAAAATAATATATATTTAATATCTATGAATATAAGAGGATTTAGTTTGGTTTAGATTGGTTTGCTTTTATGGCATGTCGACCATTGTTGGTTATTCAATGACAAATCCATTAATACATATATATATATATATATATATATATATATAAACAGTTCTATTTCAAATAATTCTTTCTTGCAAAAGTACAGTTTTTGTTTACAAAAAGTTAAATGTCCAAAGGCTTCTGTTTCTAATAATTCAGTTTAACGTAAGTACAGTTTTAAAATCAAAAACAGTTTTATTGTTTATTTGTTTGGGTTTATATATCTTACATAAAAACCTTTTCAGGTTATGTAATGCCAAATTCATTTTTATACAACTATACAGTTTTTTTTTTCAAACAATCCAGTTTAGCATAAGTATACATTTTAATTGTCAGATACATTTCTATTTCAAGCTATTCGGTTAAGTCAAACAGTTCTAATTCAAACTATCCAGTTTAGTATAAGTATAGTTTTTGTTTATACATGGTTAAATGTCAAAACATTTCTAGTTTAAACAATTTGGCTGAACATACAAAGCCATTTACATTTCAATTAATACAGTTTAGCATCAGTACACAGTTTAGTGCTACTTAACCCATAGATAGCAACCTATCAAGTGCTACAACTACGGGCCAGAGTGGGCCGGGAAGCGATGGTATTGAAGCGGTACTCCGTATTCCCCCAGTCTCCAGCATTATTGCAACCTCAGCATCAGATTGTTTTGTCATATCCTGCACACATGTTGTGAGGATTTTAATCCTCTGCAGAAAAGTAGTCAGTATTCAACAGCCACAGCCGACTGGGCAAAACACTGTGTTAAATGTAAAAAAAACAGTTTATTTCAAATAATTCTGTTTAGCTTAAGTATTCAGTTTAATTGTCAATACTGTTTATTTCAAACAATTCAGTTTAACTAAAATACTCAGTTTAAATGCAAAAACAGACACATTTCAACCAACGCAGTGTAGTTCTTTTTGACTTATAGATAGGATGCTATCATGTGCCACCAATCTGGGAAGCAGTGGACCTGGAAGTGATTGCAATGAAGAGGTAAAGCTCCATCATCACTGGAAACTCACCAACAGATTGTTCAGTATCATTCCAAGGACACATTTTTATACAAGTATACCGTTCTTTTTCCACTCTGCAATGAAGTGGTGTGTGTATTCTTCAGCCCCACGCGCTTACGCAAGAGGATTTGTCATTAAACAACCTACAATTTTTGATATGCCATAAAATTCAAGCAAACCAAATCATGTATATATATATATATATATATATATATATATATATACATGTGTGTGTGTGTGTGTGTTTAATATATGTATAAAGGAGATTTGGCATTAAATGACCAACAATGGTTGATATGCTATGAAACCCAACCAAACCAAATCCTGTATATTCAATATATATGTTTTAAGAAAATTTTGTATTAAATAACCCACAACGGTTTACTTACCATAACACTGAACAAAATCAGAGTAAACTAAACCAAAGATTCTTCCTTATCAAATAAAATGTGAATTCCTGCAATGTCTAGAAGTGTCAGTAGTACTGTATGGCTACACCATAACGATATGCTTTTCGAAAAACTGTACATGGAAATTATGCTGGGATACCACGAGCTGTTTTGAATGGATCATACATTCAGTACCCTAAAAAAATGCATTCATCTCCTATCTTGCAACCATCCACATGAGACAAGTGAGGCCCGCTGAACAGTGCTGTATAAGTAAGTATATACTGATTCACTACTGTTGGTTGACTAACAAAAAATCACATTCATTTACCCTATGCAGACACTGGATGTTGTCTAGAGATTTTTTCAAGTGTGATCTCCAATAAAGACGGATGCTGAAAGAAAGTTGAAGGGATCTTTGTTGTCATCATTATCAAGACGTTTATATGTATGAAATTGGAACGAAGATATTGACGTCGAATCCGTACATTGACTAAAAGTTATTTTCAAGATCATACTGAGGAAAGTCCTTTGGCCGTAAAAAATAAGCCAATTTTTTGTGGCATGAATGTAATGTTGAAATAGCTTTTTTATTAAAAAAAAACAACAATCTAGTTCTTTATACGCATTAAAAACGGCTGCTACGAGTTTTGTATCGGAAGCAAAGAAAAGCTCATTTAGTTAGTTTGAGAAATTGCCAAAGAGAATTCATTTTTTTTCCGTTGTCCTTTTAGATGGTAAGAAAGCCATACACCCTTAGAGGTTTCGAGCACTGGACCAAGATTGACGGCTTTTTGGTCTGCTATGATCACTACGAATTTATAGATTTTTTAACGTTCTTCTTTATATCTTGACTTGTTTTCGTGTCAAAAAGGGGGCGCAATCTGCAGTGGAGCATAGCAAACCTAATAAAAGACATTTTTTCGAGAATATATGAGCCTAACATATAAAAAAAGAGAACAACTTTGTTTGTCTTCGAATAAAATATTTTTCATAATTTTTTTACATTAAATGCATTTTAACACTATGAAATGTTCCGAATCACCTGGGGTTTTTTTTTGTTTTTTTTTAAATCTAATTTTGGATTTTAAAGTATTCAAAACGTATTACGTTCATCTAAGTAATAAATGGTTATCTTTCGGTGGCTGTTTTTATTCTCATCCACCGAAACCAACCTTATAGATGAGCAGCAGTAGTTCCCCGATCGAACTAACTATCCTGACCGTTGAACCGTGAGATTCATACGCCCAGGAGAAGGTTTGTCATTGCAATAGTCCGTCAGAAGGTTTATCCGCTTGCCTTTACGTCCACCATACTACTTCCCATGGCCTTCGTATAATTTTAAGAAAATATACATCCCTAGCTTCTCTTTCTCCTTCTTTCCCTTTTTATTTTGTTAATTTTAAATTTAGTTAAAGTCCAAGACTAATAGTAAATATAATTTTTTTTTTCCGAGCTCACAAAGAAAAGAAAGAGAAGGTACCCCGCAAAAACAATTACCGACGCCGACTACGCTGACGTCATAGCACCCACCCAAGCCCAAACCCTGCTGCATAGTCTGGAACGAGCCACTGCAGGCATAGACTTCCATGCCAATGCACAGAAAACGGAATACGTGTGCTTTAATCAAACAGGCAATTTTTTCACACTAGGCATTAGCTCTCTGAAAGTAGTTGACAAGTTCACCTACCTAGGAAGCAGTGTCTCGTCAATGGATAGCTATCAATAGGCTATCAGTCATATGGAAGTCAGGCCTAACCGATAAAATGAAACGCAATTTCTTCAAAGGAGCGGTCCTATAGATACAGCAATATGGATGTACTACGTGGACGCTAACTAAAAGGACGGAGAAAAAGCTGGACGACAACTACACAATAAATGCTGCGAGCAATATAGAACAAGTTCTCGAGGCAGCACCCCAGAAAGAAGCAGTTGTACAGCCACTTACCACTCATCAGCGTAACTATCCAAGTTAGACGAACCAAACATGCAAGCCACTGCTGGAGAAGTAGGGATGAACTCATAAGTGATGTATTCCAGTGGACCCCTTCACCTGGGCGAACAAATGCAGGACGACCAGCTAGAACCAACATACAGCAGCTCTGTGAGGATACGGAATATAGCCCTGAGGACCTGCCAGAAGCGATGAACGTTAGGGAGGAGTGGCGAAAGAAGATAAGGGATATCTGTGCTGGTGGCACGACATGATGATGATGATCAAGTTGTAAATGACACCCTCAGTTCTAAACTAAAGCAAATAATATTTACCAAAAGGCTACTTCAAACTTTTAAGATATAGTTTGATTATTTTTTGATTTCGTTTTGGAAACAAAGGATATTATTTGACTACTAGGGAAGATTGAATAACCCTGATTACGCACAAATTCCACACAAGAGAGATTTTTAATAGTCTTTCATTTAATACTGATTGATTGTAATCAAACACCCACACACAT
>CAUZXS010000332.1:0-30000 GCA_963585895.1 Sepioteuthis lessoniana | reverse complement strand
CTGGGTTCAATCCCAGGTCGCGTCATACTAAAGACTTAAAAAATGGTACTTGGTATCTCCTTGCAATATAAGGTACGTATCGAGGGTAAAGTGGAGCAATCCTGGGAAAGGAGTAGCGCCCTACCCTACACCTTGGTGTTGTAGCTATTGAAAAGGGAGACTTCTGGTCGCCCTTGACTACGGTAGCCAAATTTACTTACTTTACTTAATTTAATTACGAGCAAAAATATGCCTCCTGAGTGGGAAAATATTTGAATTTTCATATACGAAAATATTTCATGACAATTAGACAAACGAAATTGATGAGGACGGATATTAATTGATCGCACTTATTTTTAAGTTATTTCAATTGATTCATATCTCATTTATTAATTATTTCATTAAACTTATTTGAAAAAGAAGAAGTACATTCGGAGAATATAATAGATTGAACACCGACTATATTCTTCACTCCTAGCTTTCATGGTCAGATTTTCCTAATATTACTAAATTTGACCGTAAAGAATTAAGTAACATTTTCTTTTAAGTAATTGATTTCTTCACCAACGAGGTTTTGGCTTATACATATCAAAATAAACATTTCAAAAATTAATAAACCCAAGTAAGTAAACTTGGTGACCATAGTCGAGGTTAACCCGAGGGCTCCCTTTTCGATAGATACTACCAGATAGCTTTCCCAGAATTTCTCCACTTTATCCTTGATACGTACCTTCTAATGCTGAGTGTTAAGTAAGGAGGCATCAAGTACCATTTTTAAAGTCTTTGGTATGATTCGACCTGGGATTGAACCCAGGTCTCCCGGGCTATTGGCGAACACTCTAACTTTTATACCAATGTCCAGTAAAACCCAAGTAATATTTCTTAAAGATCAATATATAAATTATCCTTCCCGTTCATTCATTAAACGGATATATATATATATATATATATATATATATATATATATATATATATACATATATTATGAATTGGTCCACTAATTCTTGACTCTTGTCACTTAGAGTGGGGATAAGAAGAACAAGACGTATGTGCCTCTGGTAAGAAGTCAGGACGAATACATTAGCGACGCTGACGAATGAAATCCTGCGTAGTGACGTGTCCGTGCTGGCTGACCAGTAAAGGCTTAATAACATCAGTTCTGTGCAGATACCAGATAAAATCTTGATGATCAGTCAGAAGTAACGGATGATAGGGATAGATTACGACAGAGAGTCAAGGAACTCCATGCATTCAGTTTGATTTTATGATATATATATATATATACTCGAGGATATATATATATATATATATATATATATATGTGTGTGTGTGTGTGTGTGTTTATATAATACTTGATGATATGTATATATAATACTTAAGTAAATATTGTTTACATTCTCCAGTGTGTTAGGGCATTAGCTTCTTTACATATATATATATATATATATATATATATATATATATATATATATATATATATATATAAAGAAGGTACTGCCCTAACGCACAGGAGAAAATAAACAATACGTACCGGCTCGTTAGTCCGGCTGACGTTGGCTAACAAACAAATGCCAATGAGTTGGCCAGCATATATATCACGGTAGCATAGCCACTCCTGGGCTCAGAGGCAATCAACACACTGGAAATAGACGAAACCACCTGTGCGTGGAGGAAATCCCCGATAAGCATCTAATCTTCCATTCCTGATGTGACTATTTACTTTCACGTGTAATTCAATACGTGAACTACGCTCAAGTACTGAACTTTGACAATATATATATATGTATATATATAATTATATTTTATTAAACTGTAGGTAAGGCAAAGGGTTTTATTAATAATTGAGATTTACATATAAATAAACTCAAGGAGAATGTGACGCAAATAACTAAGAGAATGGAGATGTCAGTGGTGACGTAGTTTCGGCTAAAAACAGACAAATAATCTCCATTACTATATTTCGAAAGCATAAAGATACGAACATAACATGTCGACCAAAATAGCTAGTGTTACTCAGAGGCATACCTGTCAACTAAACATGCAGTTTATGGTATGAATGGTGGGGATGAGTTGATAAATGCTCGACTTGGACTTTTTCAAATATTTATGAGATGATTTTTCATTTTTTGCTGTAGATGGAATATTTTCTTTTATTGTATAGCCATGATGCAACTATACATATAAATGCAGAAACATAATCAACAATAATGACGAACGAACACATGTCTTTTGAAAAATATACTTCAGACACTTTATTCTTGAAAGGGTTACGAAAGGGTTGCGAAAGGGTTGATGTCGGTTACGTGTGAGAGATGAGTTTGAGACGAAGAGAGACTGCCACATTTTGACCCCAAGTTCCTCTGACCATAGCAGCACGTCTTCCTCATTCTGCTGGACTGCTCAACCGGGGTCCTGAGGACAAAAGTCCTTTGTCTGGCGCTGGCTCTCATTACGGCATCTTGTTCGCAAGTGAAACTGGAACTCGAACTGTGACTGCAACTCGAACTGAACCATGCCTGCCTCGAACTCCAACAGCAACTGCCTTTAACAGAACTGACTGTCTGCTTGTCTCGAACTCCAACTAACTCAAACCGTCTGTGGCACCTGGTTATATAATTATTTGACATCCATCTGCTTCCTGTGGGCTTCGCGTCTGCACCGAATTCAACCCGTCCACTGGTCAAGGTGATATTCCGATATCTTCGACCGGATGCACCTGTTTCTCGATTGATGGCTCGGTCGAAGGTCAGTATTTTACACTTTTTATGTTGAAATGTAGTTGTGTTGCAGGACTCCAGTGTTTTGGGTTTTTTTGCTTTTTTTGTTTTGTTTTTTAAAGTTTTTTGAAAACCAATTGACACATTTTAATGACAAGACTAGAGATCTCCAATGCCACTCAGCATATTAGATTCACTTATGAATATCGTTGAACATATGTCTATTATAATAGCTGCATAATATGTTCCGATCAATTAATAGGTGACGATGATTCAAAGTACACAATAAAAAGCAAAAAGAGAAATTAAAGATTTTAAATATTTTCATACACTTTTTATCTCCCATCTATTCTACTACACCTTTTAAATATCTATCTACCTATCAATAAATCTACCTCTGTCTCAGTCTGTCTGACCCTCTCTCTCTCTTTCTCTCTCTTTCTCTCTCTTCGTTTCCCATAAAAAATTGCCCAATGTTATATTTTCAGAAAATCTCTTTTACTTTTTGATAATGAATTCGTTCGATACAACAAAAACGAATTTCCATTTATTAAATGTATAATATTAAAAGAATTGTTAAATCGTAGATAACTCAACGTTTCTCAACGTTGGTCATCCCAAAGAGAGTAATGTAACAGAGAGAGAACATGTCAGTTAATATAATATGACATTTAATTGTACATTACATATATATATATATATATATATATACGTTTGTGAATGTGTGTGTGTATATATATAGAGAGAGAGAGAGACAGACAGGCAGACAGACAGAAACAGAGAGATAGAAAGACAGAGAGAGACGCAGAGAGAGAGAGAGAGAAAGATACATATCTATCTATCTATCTTCCACTCCCCATGCCTCCCTTTTCTTCTCTCTCTCCCTCTCTCTCTCTCTCTCTCTCCCTTGATAGATAGAGAGATAGATAGATAGTTTATGCGAGTGAGTTAATGGGAGAGCGAGTGATTGAATGAGAGGTTACGAGATAGTGACAGACGGGTGAAATACGTTCTTTCTTTCTCCATTTCGGAAAGCGGTATCTCATCAGTTTTATTCAGAATTAACCATTTAAAACGGAATCGGGTTCACAGGGGACCATTTACCCCTTTTCTGTCCTTCTTTCGTTGATAATTAATAATGGTTAAGAAAAACAGAACCAATCATGGCCTTTACTGCTGTCGTTTCGAGTTTATGGAACTCCAGGAGCGACAAAAAAAGTAAAAAGGCAAATGGGAAACTTCAAAGTGTAGTGCCCGTTGTGCATCCACCTTTTTGGCGCCAAAAGACGATCGCACTGAAATTGGTGCAGACGAGCAGCGGGCGTCAAATGTCAAAACTTCAAAAGAAAAGCAGTAAGCACCGATAACCTTCGATGAAAGTGATGGGGACCGTTCTTAAAGCGAGGTGGGTGAATAGGGACAAAGTAGAAATGCCGGTGGCCATAGGGCCATAATGTATTGACCATCGAATGTTGGTGTTTGATCACGTTCACTAAAGTATATGCAGTGGAAATCTATTAGAAAAAGAAAATAATTTAATAGCATACAGACAGCCCTTCATAAAATATACATACATACACACATACATACATACATACGTACATGCAAATATAGTTAGACTAAAACACAACGCGATGCTCTTAAGCGATTGAACATTGGATTAACTGGACCGTACATTTTAATGCACACATACTGTCCTAATATATATATATATATATATATATATATATATATATATATATATATATATATCGTAAATTGCGGCGTACAGATCGATGGTTTAGGCGTGAAAAAATCTCTACAAAGCTAGGGGCACACTTATAATGCTGGGCTAAATCCAGACCTTTAGTTTGGAATTGTCAAACTGTGGAACAGTTCTCCAAACAATTAATATGTTCGACTTAACGTAACATTAACAAATTGCCACAACGGTTTTCAATTTAAACCTGTGTTTGGTGAACACAGCTAACAAAATAACAGAGAATAATAAAACTCTAATACAAATTAAATATTATATCAACACTATATCAAACGCAGTTTCCAGCTCATGCTGTTGAAATATGGGTAGCCATATTGTCTCTGGTTGAGCGTTACAAGACACTCCTCTTAAATAACAGGGCTGCATTAAGTCGGTATTTATCATACGTCCCATCAACCGGACGAGTATGGTACAATACATTTTTAGGTTGGTCCATGTGTAGGGCCGTAGCCCAGACTCGCCTGATGGCTCCAAAAATGCCTTGGGCCCCGTCGGCGTTCACTTAAATGTGTGTGTGTGGGGGTCAGGCTCCAGGCAATAAACCTACCCCTCAAGGGAGGTTTAGAGCCTTGGGGAACGGCCCCCTGAGGCTCGAGCATGCCGGTCAAGGCGCCCCGCGACCGACTGCCCGCCGAACCAGAACACACCCGACCAAATCCATGTACTGCCTAACACGGCCGACCGGGTCGTGCCCCAGCTCAGACTGTATTAAGTCTGTACTCTGTTAATTTGCCATTGTTTATATGTGACTTAGTAGCGTCTGAGTGGCTAATCTACAGCCCCTATTTTAGTCCCCTTTCATTGGCTAATCTACTGATGGGAACGTCTAAAAATATTTACAGAGAATCTGTAGACGACCGACATCTATAGGAGATTCCTCCCAAAAATAAAAAAAATCTAAAACTTGCGCTGAATGAAAACACCCCTAGGAACTTCACAGTAGCCAGGTAGCCAGTCAGACAACTACAGTCTGTTGTTGTTCTGTTTATTGAATTTCCACACATATCCCTTATTTTTTGGTATTGATATGGCTATTTTTAAATTTAGGCGTATAGAGAAAATGTTATACTACCAGTAATCAGTCTCAATGGGTGCCCCATTCAATTGGCCTTTTGTTACATCGAAGCAAAGATCTTCGTAAATTACTATCAGTAATCAACAGAAGGTTTGGTTGTCGACCTATACAGCAGGTTTTGATCTAAAAAAAAAAACCCTTGAAGGTCTCAGATCATGACAAATCGACTTGTATACAGCAATTTGGTGTATATATATATATATATATATACACCAAATTATATATATATATATATATATATATATATATATATATATATATATATATATATACCATCCCTTCTGCCCAATTTGATTTGATTTCGTTTCGTTATATAGTATATCAACCAGGGTAGGTTATATACTACCAAACACTTTCTATACATGTATATCAAATATATATATACCAAACGTGATTTCTGAACCCATTTTGCAGATAAATTCTTTAAATAATCCGAGCTCAAGTTGTTTTTGTATACATTTACATGGTCTCCTTTTATTTCTATCTAATACAAATAATTCTATTTATCATTAATCATTTGTTTGCACATAGTTAATTGCTTTCAAGCATTGCTAAAAACGTTAAAAAATCAATTAAACCTCAGCCATTTGTTTACATAAAGTTATATATAAAAACAGTTCTATTACAGGCAATTCAGTTTTGCATGTCATTTGTTTAAACTAAGTTTGAATTTCAAAATAGTTTAAATGTTAAGCAGTTTAATTTGACCCATAGATTGGACCCAATCAGTTGATAGCAATCCAAACTAGAGTGGACCTGGGATCGGTAGCAATAAAGTAGTACTCCACATTTCCCCAAAGATCCAGCATTACCGAAGCCTCACCAGCAGATTGTTTAGTGCTGTATCCAGGCGACTCGGGGAAGTCTTTACAAACTGCAAAGAGGCAGTCGGTGTATTCTATAGCCCCAGCCGACTGAGCGACCTTCCGCCTGAGTAGAATTCGATACAAGATTAATTTGAAGGGAGTTTTAACTAATTTCAAGAAAATATTTTCTTCTTGATTGTTAGCCATTCCAAGGTTAAAGAGCCCCGTCTGCCCAACAGTTTACTCATACCTGATAGAGGAATAGTCGAATTCATACCATTCTTTTAGGAAGAATATGATGCTCTTTTTTTAGCCTAAATATTTAAAGTGAAATATCCTTTATCTATAGAGATGTTTAATTACTTCCTAGTACTTCATTCCATTTTTTAACGAGCTAATAGATGCCACACTTGTTAAAATAATTGACCTTTTATGCAAAGTATGAGACACAAACCTGTTCAATTCATTCTTTTTATATGAACATATGGCCATTTAATGGATTTTATAATTTCCTAAACTGCTGATAATCAGAAGGAGAAAGGTCACGAGTATATAGAAAATAAACCACATTTCCCTTCCGAAATATCTTAAGTTTACTGCGCTGTATAGAGACGGACATTTTCGTGAAAGAGAATGAACCCCATTCTGTTGACCAAAGCGAGGCGTTTTTATTCAATACTGTTTTAAGACGATGAACTTAATTGCCGTAGAGATTAGAGGTGCTTAACTGATTATTGTGAAACAGTTTTTAATCGACAATTCATTTAATATCCCACCATATATTCAACTTGATATTCTTTGATTGCTGAGCAGTTTCATTTCATTTTTTAATCCACAGACGACAGTGTTTAAGGTTATGGTGAAGGATGCAATCATTATTACTAATTACAAGTCTTTTTAAAAAAGATGTCGTGTAAGTAATCACGCCTGAAAGCAAACGTGCAGTTGCTGAATCCCTGGAGACTTGTTTAAATCATTGAGTAAAATACATCTAATGTGTATTTTATTTGGGACGAACTAAGAGGTAAATATCGAAGAGATTACGAACAATATTCTCATTATCTGAATGAAAAAATGTATAAATGATTATTTGTATTATTTTAAACCATAACAATAGGCAATGGTTTAATAAATGTTGTTTAAAACAGCCATCTTGAATATCAGATATGAAATAATCCATTAAAAAGGCCACGAAGGCCAATATTCCATTACAACTTAACCTGTTTACTCATAACGTGATTTGGTAGATCCAAGTTATAAAGAGAACGAGAGGCTAACTTTTGGGGAGAGAGAGAGAGAGAGAGAGGAGAAAATGATAAAACGAAAAAGCAGATACTGAATCTACAGAAGCAAGCGGCAGACCTCTGGGAGACTCAACCAAGGCACTTGTTTTGGTCAGTCAGTCACGGGTGAAAGACTACGTTTATTATGAATGACCAGGAAAACTTCTATTATTAAAGCACTGTTTTCATTAATATTCATTAATATTTAGCCCAATATGAGGGAGCAAGAAAAGAAATGACAAAGAATTTACGATTTGCTTAACGCCGAAACCAGGCTATAACAATTCCGAAATTATTAAGTATTTTAATAGCCCCCATCATGCTCAGACCTTAACCCCCTTGATGACGCTTTATGGAGCCTTTTAGAAAACAAAACAAATGCAACTTTCCATCCAAAAATTGGTTCGCTAAAAAATCCTATTAAAGAGGAATGGAATGAAATCATTTAAAATGCATGTTGATACAATCATTGAAAAATGGCGGCTATATGGAGTAAATTTATTGTTTCGCGTATATATTCTAATTGAGCTGTTTAATTTGTTTTTAATTAGAATTAATTTGGTTTAATAATAGTCGTTTACTATTATAGTAAAATATTCCTAACTTTGCTTATGCACACTTCACTGATATCATCATCATCATATCGTGCTGGCAGCACGGATATCCCTGACCCTCTCTCGCCACTCCTCCCTATCGTTCATCGCCCTAGGTAGGTCTTCAGGACAACAACCTGTATCCTCACATAGCTGCTGAATGTACGTTCGTGCTGGTCGTCCTGCTTTTGCGCGGCCGTGTGTGGGGATCCATAAGAGTACATCTCTTATGAGTTCATCTCTGCTTCTCCAGCAATGTCCTGCATGTCTGGTTCGCCTAACTTGAATAGTTTTCGTGATAGGGGGCAGGTGGCCGTACAGTTGGTGTCTTGTGGGGTGTTGCTGCCAGGACTTGTTCACGATTGCACGCAGCATTCTTGTGTAATTGCCATCTAGTTTCTTCTCCAGCCGTTTTGTTAGCGTCCATGTAGTGCATCCATATAGCAGTAACGATGTGACCGCTGCCTGGAAGAAACTGCGTTTCATTTTATCGGTTAGGTCTGATTTCCATGTAGTCGATAGCCTATTGATAGCTGTCCATGCTTTCGTTAACCTCGTTTCGATGTCCTTTTCGGTTGATTCGACGCTGCTTCCTAGGTACGTGAATTGGTCTACTAGTTTAAGAGGGGTTCCTTCTAGAGTGGAGATGTCCCCCGTTTGGTTATAGCACATATATTCCGTTTTGTGTGCATTAACATGGAGGCCTATGCTTGCCGCTGCTCGTTCCAAACTATGCAGAAGTGTTTCGGCTTGGTCAGGTGTATTTGCCAGTATCGCTATGTCATCGGCGTAGTCGGCGTCGGTAATTGTTGTTGCGGGGTATCTTCTGCTTCTTTTCTTCGTCAGTTCGAAGCCATTCTCTTTGATTTTGTCAATCGATGTTCTAAGTACGTAGTCTAGACAAATGATAAAGAGATACGGAGCCAGCGTGTCCCCTTGTAGTACTCCTGCTACAATGTCGAAGTATTCTGTGTCTCCATCTGGTGATCGTACTTTTACTTTAGTGTTTCTATAGAGAATCGTTATTGCCGCTACGGTTTCTTTAGGTATGCCGTACGCTAGTAGGATTTGTTCCATCTTTCCTCTGTGAATGGAGTCGAAAGCCTTGGTAAAGTCGACAAATATTAATGTCGCTTGTAGGTTCTTTGCCCGTACACCTTCAAGGATTCTGCGGATGGTTAATATTTGTGAGGTCTTAGATCTATTTCTTCGGAAGCCATTTTGGTTTTTTCTAAGTATGTTGTCGATTTTGGGTTCTATTCGGTTTCGTAGTAGGGCATTGTAGATTTTGGCAGCTATGGATGTAAGTGTTATGCCTCGGTAGTTTTTGGCTAATCCGAGGTCCCCCTTTTTAGGGAAGGGGAGTATGCATCCCTTCGTCCATCTATCTATCGGATTTTGATTGTATACTGCGTTGCAGTGTCGGAGCAGTATGTCGTCGAATTGTCTGGTCTTCCATACTTCCGGGGGAATTTCGTCCAGTCCTGCAACTTTCCTATTTTTAATTTTTCTGAGAACCGAGTCGAGTTCTTCTTGTGTGAACGGTCCAAGTTTAATGTCTAATTGTTTGCTAATTATTCTGATGATTGGTTCATGCGTTATTTTTGGTGGGTTTCCAAGTAAATTTTCGAAGTGCTATTTCCACAGTTTTATTCTTTCTTGTTGGTTTGCTGCTTTAAGTTTTGCTTTGGCTGTGTTCTTTCTTCTGCTCACTTTGTTTATTGTTTGCCAGGCAATTCTAGATTGTCTATCTTCCACCGAGTCTCTAATCTTATCTATCTGATTTTGAATGTATTCTGTCTGTTCCTTTATATATATGCCTGCTAATTGATATTGTGCCGTTTTTAGTTTTAAGGCATTTGTGTTTGTTGGGTTTTTTCGATAGTTTTTGGAGGCTGTTTTCACTAGTGCACGTTTTTCTCTCACCGCTAAAGTTTCCCATGGGAGTCTATATTTAGTTTTAATTTTTGTTGGAATGTATTTTGCTGCTGCCTCAAGGTGTGCATTGACGAAATTTTCGTATTCGTCGTTTGGTGTACTTTTTTCCGTCTTTTCTTGTAGTGTTTCGAATCTGTTTCTTAATTCTAATACGTATTTATCTCTGACATCTTTGTTGTTTAATAGGGCCCAGTTATAGTGTTTGGTGGTCGCTGTTCGTTTGTCGTTTTTTCGTAGGCTTAACCGTATTTTCGCTGTGACTATTCGGTGATCGGTGGGCACACCCTCAAAAGAGGAGTATGCCTCGCAATTCAATGCACTATTCTTCCATTTCTTGTTTATAAGGACGTAGTCTATCTGAGCTTTAGTATTGTTTGCGTACGTGTATGTCCATAGTTTGCCCTCTCTTTTTTGGTAGTTTGTATTGAGGCATGTTAATCTATATCCTCCACAACACGTCACTGATATAAAAACGTTTTATTTTATGTAAATCAAAGTAAATCTGAATAGAATAAATAGGGAATATTGAACAATTCGACGGTTCAATTGTTATTTGTCTACACCAATTGGTGATGCTAATTTTTTCGACTTTAAACAAATTCATTCTGTATCTGCCTATTCGTACACACGAATATAATCAGCAGTAATCAATTACCAATAATAACAGTGATCAGTTTTTCCTCTTAAGTATAACCTGTTATCTCTTATAAAGATCGATATCGTGTTTATATAAACCTCTGATTAATTGTAACAAAATCATTAATTTGTGTAATCGTTTTCGAAGCCTTGTGTTGTTTCTAGTGATTTTACAAGACACTCCTGTTTTCATTATATTTTGGATTTTAAATTCAAAATACATTTTATTTATATTCAGATTAATGTTAATTCATTATTATTCAAGGAGTCAAAGTTCTTCCAATTCTTGGATATAAACTGTACGTGTCTTTTTAGTATGGCAATGGCTTGAAGAATTCCCACATCCAAGTTAGTCTTGGGTAGAAAGAAGTCGCGAAAGCAGAAAAGAAACATTTCTTCTAATCTATATCTTATCGTAATATTATTGAAAAGACCAATAACGCTTTTTTTATCGATTTTATGAATTAGTAAGTGGAAAAGCTATTATTTAAAATAAGTACAAAAGTTTTAAATATGAGACTTGCCGGAGGTAAAGAACGTTTTACCTTAATTGAAATCGAATATATATATATATATATATATATATATGTGTGTGTGTGTGTGTGTGTGTGTGTGTGTGTGTGCGTGCGTGCGTGCATGCGTATGTATACATGTGTGTGTGCATGGAAGTGGGGCGTAACGAGCAATTATGGGAGATTTTTTTTACAGATGTCTGTAAAAATTTTATTGCAAGTTTTCCATTTATAATCTTTGATTTCATTATTCTATAGAGTTTGACTTGCTTTTCTGCAAACTTGTCTCTTGCATCAGAAATTTTGAGGTATCCAGAGTTCTGCGTGAGAAGTATATCTCTATGATTTAACGAGACTTCCTTTTAGACTGAACCCCACTTACCGTTTAGGGAGTAAATCCCAGCTGCCTGATGCACATGAAATATATATATATATATATATATATATATATATATATGTGTGTGTGTGTGTGTGTGTGTGTGTTGACTTTTATTTCTAAGTAGTATACGTGTGTAAAGCATTCAGTAAATATTCGTTTTTATATTACCAAGAAAGTGTAAGAATAAAAATGAATTAACAAATACAATAGAAAAACTAATAAAACAAATTTGTGCAATTTCTTTAAATGCGTTTCTCGTGTCCTCCACAAACGGCAATTGCGTCTTCAAAAAAAAAAAAAAAAAGCATAAAGTCTATTACGCGTGACCAACTGCCGGACAAGTAGGAGAAACTAGAACTCATATAAACTACCGTAAGGGAGCGCAATGAATCAAGACCCAGAAAGAAATTGCTTGTATATATATATATATATATATATATATAAGCAATATATATATACAAGCAATATATATATATATATATATATATATATATATAAGGCAGTTTCAATAAGAGAAATACCAGACAAGGACTCTCAAGAGAATCAGTACAAAACCCTACAAAATTATGACGACCTGCTAACTATACCATTAAGGGCTACATGAAATAAACTTAAGGAATGTATTTGGTCAGGAGAGTGCAAATGAATGCGTCTGTCCAATGCTACTATCTCTTTTGCCTTTACCAACTCTTAGAAAAAATATATTAGTTGGTCCTTTCATCTTGTTCGGATCGATAAAGTACTTAGTCGATATCAGGAGTGAGGAAGTGATAAAAAATGATTAGGGAATGTTGTGACGTTGCCCAATTCTACGGAATTGCTGTTGACAAAAAGCCGGGTCTTTGACGAGCTGACAGTAATAACTTCAGTAGTTTCCCGTCATCGTATTTTTCTTCTTATTCTTCGGAATGTATCAGAAGAAATGCCTTTTTATTTCATATTTATTAAGCTTGGCTTAGTACGAAATAAGTCGAAATAAAAGATTCAAATATTGTATCACATCAACCTTTGATATCAAAATTGATATGTGGGCCTAGAAAAACAACATTAAAAAAATTGACCTTTCGCACTTGTTTGTGAGTGTAAGTGTGTGTAAGTGCGCGTGCGCACGCGAGAGAGAGAGAGAGAGAGAGAGAAGCATCGAAATATTTTAATATTTGTTTCATTCGAGGTTTTCTTTTTACACACGACTATTGGATATCAATTATTCCTAGGAAATACAAATAATTTGCACACAGTTGAATGGATTCCAGTAAATAATAATAATAATAATTATAATTATTAGTAGTATGCCTTGTAGAGATCGGCCAAAATACTAGCAAGTGTCCAGGAGACTTGAGTTGATTTGCTGTCTCTCAAATTCTTGTGAGAAACCATCGGCTAACGCTGGTGTGAGCGAGCAAGGTAATCCACTGGGAAATCTGCAAGAAATTTAAATTTGAAGATACGAAGAAATGGTCTCTGCACAAACCAGCATCTGTTCAATATTATGACACTCATAAACTCATATGGGACTTTGACATACAAACGATCACCTAATCTCGGCAAGAAGGACAGACCTTATAATAATCAACAAAAAAAAAAAAAAAGAAGAGAATTTTCAAAATTGTCGACTTTCTTGTCCCGGCTGATCACAGAATAAAACTGAAAGAATGTGAAAAGAGAGATAAGTACCTCGACCTTGCTAGGGAATTGAAAAAACAATGGAACATGCAGGTGGCAATTATACCAGTCGTGACTGGTGCTTTTGATACAGTAACTAAAAGATTATTAAAGGTTCTGGAGGACTTGGAAGTTGGAGGACGAGTGGAGACCATCCAAACTACGATATTATTGAGAACGGCCAGAATACTGAGAAGAGTCCTGGAGACTTGAGGAGACTTGCTGTCACTCAAACTCCAGTGTAAAACCATGCGCTAAAACTGATGTAAAAAACTCTCAAGGAGTAACTAATAATAATAATAATAATAATAATAATAATAATAATAATAATAATAATAATAATAATAATAATAATAATTTAAGATAGCTTCTAATTCTTCTTTCTATATATTCTGTGCTGTGTTGGTAAGTTTATCTAAAAACTAACAGCATAGATGATAGAATTGGCTGACAGAGTTTGTTAACTTGTTCATTAGGTTTGGTTTTTATGGCATATCAACCCTCGTAGTTGATTTAATGACAAATCTTTTGCATACGTATATATTAAATATATGATTTCTAAACACATTTTGTAGATTACGTTTTTAAACGAGCCTGAGCAAATATTTTTGCTCATTTAAATAGTTTCCTTTATAATACTAGAAATATAATACGAGTAATTTTATTTACTGTTAATCGCTAAAAATTCATTTAAATATCAGTGATTTGTTTACACACGGCTAAATCTAAAACCTGTTTATTTCTTATAATTAAGTTTAGCATAAGAACACAGTTTAAAAGTCAAAAAGTTTTATTTGAACCATAGATTGGACCCTATCCATATTTACCAACCCCTCCGCTCGGACAAGATATGGCACAAGGTCAATTTTCAAGAGGAGTTTAACAGGTTTGAATTGAGAGTTTTCCTTCTCCTAGATAGTTGCCACACCAAGGCTGAAGAACCTAGTCTGCCCTACTATTTTACCCATAGCTGGAAGGAGAATAACTGGATTCATACCTTTCCCAAGGGTATTAGTGCAATGTGAAATGCAATCAGTCTCGTCCAGAATTTGAACTCGTCGCCATGTCCATTTCCTACGACAATGACCATTACACCATGGGCACCTCCGTAGATTGAACCCTATCAGGTGCTACCACTCAAGGTCAAAGTGGACCAAAGAGCGATGGCAATGAAGAGATACTCTGTGTTATCCAAAGCTCCAGCATTACTGAAGCCTCACCCTCAGATTGGTTAGTGTCATACTTAGGACAGACTTTTGTGGGGGCTTAACACTCACCGGAGATGCAGTTAGTGTATTTAACAGCCCCAGCTTACTGGGCCAGACTGAGTTAGAACATGGATGTTCATGCTTTGAAGGAGTCACGAATTCCTTTCACCTCAATTCATAAGCCAGTTGATTTGTTTTGTTTTCTTTGATTAATGACATAGCAACCTTTGTAGGTTATCAAATAACAAAACAATCTTCTAGAATAACAGTAGTGGTACTTTTTAACCCATACGTGGGAAGATTAGAAAATTCATTCCTTTCCGAGGGTATTTGTCCGGAAGTGAGCAATATAATCATGATTTTGAACTCGCTTATTACGATTCCGTTGTTCATCGCTTTAAATATGAAACAATGAGAACACCTAAAAACCCAGTTAAGTGAATTCTACCTGCAGTCCCTCCGAAATCTACGAGTTGAGATATGAGGTCTATTCTTAAACAAAGTAAAGCTGGTTTAATTTCAAAATCATCCTTCTGCTTAACCCAGGCTAAATATTCCGGTCTGTCTGACTATTTTCCCATAACTGGGAGTCAAACCAATGGATCCATACCTTTCCATGTCAAATCTTTATATATATATATATATATATATATATATATATATATATATATATACATTAAATATATATGATTTGTAAACACATTTTGTTGATAAAGCTTTAACACGCGCCTAAGATTATTATTTTCCATATAGTTAAATAGTTCCATGTATTGCTATGAATCACTAATAATTCATTTAAACATGATTTTTTTTTTTTTTTGGTTTACACATGGTTATATGGTCAAACAGTTCGATTTCAAATAAATCAGTTTAGCTTAAATCATTATAGTGCACTCAGTTTAAATATCAAACAGGTTTGTTTATCAACAGAGAGAACTTAATCAGATGCTACCACTCCAGGTCAGAGTGAACCTGAGAGCGATGGCAATGAAGAGGGTATACCTCATTTCCTAAAGCTCCAGCATTGCTCATTGATTATTGTCATTTTCCCTGACACTCATTGTTGTAGAGTCCTCCCCCACTCTGCTGAGATTCAGTCAATGTATTCTACCGCCGACTGGGCTCGGGTTAGTTTGGGTTGGTTTCGTTCTTTTATTTTTTAAAAACGTATTAACCTTTGTGGGTTATTAAATGCAAAGCTATCCTTGTAAAAGGATAATAGACGTACAATTTGACGTACAATTTAATCCATAGCTGTTGCGGATAAGATGTTCCATAACTTTTTCTATGGTATTGATCTGAAAGTGAATGTAATTGCCCAACTGGATTTCGAACCTGCTTCCTAGGATGTCAAAGTCCAGAACGTTAGCCACTACGTTAGGAGAACTTCCCCTCTACACATGTAATCTCCATGTTGGATGAGATCTATTTGAATTGAATATTTTTTCTCCGATTGTTCAAGTTATGTTTGACTGATTTCGCTTTTATTGTTTTTATTTGACATTGTTTACTTCTTTTCTCTTGACCTTTTAGAAAGAGATATGCCGGAATAGCCATATCCACATTTTACTTTCTTTTCCTGTCTTTGTTCACAGTATCGTGAAATATCGTCCTCATTTGACTTGAGTTATCGCATAAACTCTTTGAGTACAATGTTCATCTTATTACAATAGAATAACTTTTTTTTACTTGTTGTTGTTGGCGACCGTAGTCGAGGGTGACCAGAGCGCTCCCTTTTCAATAGCTACTACAATAGGGAAGGGTGCTATTCCTTTCCCTGTATTGCTCCCCTTTACCCTCGACAAGTACCTTATATTGCTGAGTGTTAAGCAAGGAGGTATCAAATACCATTTTAAAGTCTTTGGTATGACGCAACCTGGGATTGAATCCAGTTCTCCTGGATTATTGGCGAATCCTATTTACCAACCCCTCCACTCGGGCAGGATTTGACACAAGGTCAATTTTTAAGCGGAGTTTAACAGGTTTGAATTCAGAGTTTTCCTCCTCCTAGACTAGTTGCCTAACCAAGGCTGAAGAAGCTAGTCTGCCCTACTATTTACCCATAGTTGGAGGGAGAATAATTGGATTCATACCTTTCCCAAGGGTATTAGTGCTATGTGAAATACAATGAGTTTCGTCCAGGATTTGAACTCGTGTCACCGTGTTCGTTTCCTACGACGATAACAATTACACCACGGGCACCTCCTGGATTATTGGCGAATACCTACTTCCCTATGAAAAGATGAGTGTCAGTGATTAGTAAATATAATAACTCTAAAACGTTTTCGGCAGTCGATTATTGTTATTTATTTAGCTTTTAATGTAATACACACCTTCTTAAGTTACAAATGTTAGTCAGTTTTAAGAATAACTTTTGGATTTTGGAATTGTTCTATATATGAAAGGTATACCCTCAGTTCGCAATATTAGTCGGCTTTGAAAATATTAGTGTGTTTGGAAAGCAATTACTTTTCATTAGAGAGGGCATAAAAATAAATAAGTTAAATTTATTAAAAATGTAAGGTGTTCCCAAAGTAATAATATTTTTCCAAGGTAGATATAAAAACAAATGTAAGTTAAATTTATTTAAACATTAGTGTATTCAGAAAGTAATTATGCTTTACCAGATAAAGAATAAAAATGGAGGTTAAATCTCTTTAGAGGTTATCGAAAATGCTTTTCAACGAATGCAGCCCAAAGGAAAAACAATCTTTCCGTTTTATGTTTAAAGAAGTCAAAGATTTTCTAAAAAAAAAAAAGTAAACTTTTCATTCTACGGTTAAAGAAGTTTAAGTTTTTCTTTAAAGAAAAGGGCAACCTTTCCATTTGATGTTTAAAGAAGTCTAAGATTTTGTATACAAAGGGCAACCTTTCCTTTCTCCGTTTAAAGAAGTCTAAGGTTTTGTATACAGAGGACAACCTTTCCTTTCTCCGTTTAAAGAAGTCTAAGATTTTGTATACAAAGGACAACCTTTCCTTTCCCCATTTAAAGAAGTCTAAGATTTTATATACAAAGGACAACCTTTCCTTTCCCCATTTAAAGAAGTCTAAGATTTTGTATACAAAGGACAACCTTTCCTTTCCCCATTTAAAGAAGTCTAAGATTTTGTATAAAAAGGGCAACCTTTCCTTTCTACGTTTAAAGAAGTCTCATATTTTCTATAAAAGAGACAACCTTTCCTTTCTACGTTTAAGAAAGTCTAAGATTTTCTAATAATAATACCAATATATATATATATATATATATATATATATATATATATATATATATATATATATATATAAATAAGTTAAAAACGTTTTTAAATTCCTCTATATTTCTGAATGTTCCGTATCTTGTTCAGATATTCAAGTGTCGAAACAATAAAATATCTCAAAGGTACTAAATGTATTGCGTATGGATGATATCGATCGAAGAGGCTCTTGTTTTTAACAATCTACTCTTTTCTTGGATCTGATTTATTAAAAAACGCATCGGAGTTAAGTGAAATCATGTTTTTAAAGACTCCAGAAGTCATTTCATAAGTCTCATCGAATTTTCAAAATGGTAGTAACTATAGGCTTTTTATAGACCAAGGATTTCTCATTTAGTTATATCTGCTGACATGGGGACACCAAGAAATCTTCGAAAAGATTCAAAATATACGAACTAATTTCCTCTTCCTGTTATTGTTTCCGATAGTGTTAATTCTAATGCATCTGTTGTTGTTGTTTTTGTTGCAGTTCTTCTTCTTCTTCTTCTTCTTCTTCTTCTTCTTCTTCTTCTTCTTCTTCTTCTCCTCCTCCTCCTCCTCCTCCTCCTCCTCCTTCTTCTTCTTCTTCTTCTTCTTCTTCTTCTTCTTCTTCTTCAGAATCTTTTCCAGTCTTATTTCCCATATATAATAATAAACATTTTCATTTTTCCCTATGTTCTCATTCAAATCATAGTTTGTTAGAATCTGGCAATTCTTAATCATCCTTACTTTTTACTCTATACTGTTTTTTCATACCAGTTTAATCCGTTTTTGGTTTTATTTTTTGTTCTTTTGTTTTTACTTTCATTTACTGAAGATTGAATGACAGCAAATTTGCTGAAGTCTTTAGGGGGCTACTAAGAATTCAAACTGATCTTGGTGTGATCTAGATAGTCTTAACTCTTCCAATGATCTGCTCACCGAATATCTTATCCTAACCTTTGTGGGCCGTTTCAAGAGCACCAACTACAATTGGTATTTCATAGTTTTTCAGCTCTTTGAAAAGCTTCAGGTATTTGTCAATATTTTCTCTTTCTTTCCTTTTTTACTGCATATTCCGCTGCTGCAGCAAATTTCAACAATTGACAAGTTGTTATCTTTTTGTTGATTAACTTTTGGTCTCGTTTACTGGTCAGGGTTGGTTAATCCGTGTATATCTTAGAGTCTCCTTTTTCAGGGTAAATTTTGGTCTATGCAAGTACAGTTTGTTAGTAATGTCAAATTTGAATTTCTTACACACATCCCAGTGGTTCACCTTTCCTACCCAATCATAGTAGTATTCTTATAATCATTATTGTTAATGTTGTTATTGTTGATTTTATTCTTCTAATCTTTTTTTTCTGAAAATATCAATATCACGTAGACTAAGTTCATAAGAAGTTTTTTGGCACTTCCAAGAATTTCTAATTCTTCCGGTCTTTATTCCTTTGTAATTGTCTCAGTTTCAAATACTGCAATTGTTATGGTCAGGGCACTAACTTTCATAACCTAGTCTTTTTACTTCCCGAGCGTTGTCCTGGAAAATTTCCAGTATTTTGTTTCCTTTCGTTTTCACACCGAGGTCAGCCAGCACAGCCATGTCTTTGATCAAAGAGCCGTCTGAATTATTATTACGATTATTATCATTATTATTTGTAGTAGTATTAGAACATGGTAGAGGAAGAGGGGGAGTAATACAGGGAGGGGTATTGATAAGAAGGAGGCGGATGGGGAGGATATGAAGTATCAGTGGTTGTTATACCAATAATATTTTGCTGCTGGTGCTGGTCCTGGTGTGATTATAATCAAGACCGTCATCATCATCATCATCATCATCATCATCATCATCATCATCATCATCAATGTTATCAATTCCTTTGTCGATGCTGTTGTATTTTTCAAGCTGGGTTTATTTCCTGATTGGAGACTTCAAAGCAATAACCCCTCTTTCAATTGAATATAAACACAATGCGCTTTTGATGAAGCTCATTGTACATTTGCTAAAATGTTTCATGCACAGATTTGTTTTTTTCCCTATTGCGTGCAGCCATGCTGCGAACATTCAAAAAGAAATCTAATGTATGTGTAGTTCTCAGAGGTACAATATGCTGCATATATATAATGTTTAATTTATGCTCGGTTGCATAGACTGACGCACCAATACATGAATAAGTAATGAAAAAGCCAACGAAAAGCTTAATACTTTTTATTGGCTAGAATCCGCAGGAGCAGGATCATAATTTTCACCTTAAAGCCGGGTCACATCTACTGAACTGAAAAAAGAATGTATAAATGCCTCTTCTTCAAATATATATATATATATATATATATATATATATATATATATATTTATATATAGTGTGTGTGTGTGTGTGTGCGCGCGCGCACGCGTGTGTGTGTGTGTGTGTGTGTGTTTGCGTAGTATGTGTGGGTGTTTGTACGAATTTGGACCAATGATTACATTCGGTCGAATTTTGAACGAAAATTTTCGCGCTCTAATTTTTCAGTATCTTTTAGAACAATTCCTTCTTTGATTTGGATCATTTTGGCTTGCAGGGCGATTATTTTGAAAAAGAAATATCTGTTGTGTAAAATGAATAGTGTTCATCATTAACTTTCCGATACGATTGGTATAATTATGCAAACACTAGCGGAAATATACTCAGTCGTACAAACATAAATGCACAGTCCAGTAGAATACACCGACCGTATCTCTGCAAAAGGCTAAGACTACATCCAACGAGTTTATTGGAGATAATATTAAATAATCTGACGGTGAGTCTCAAGTAATGCTAGAGCTCTGGAAAGTGTGGATGTATCTTGTCATTGCCAACGCTCCCCAGTCCTTTCTGGCCCCAATTGGGAGGACTAGAAAGACTCCTGTTTATGGGTTAAATAAAGCTGTTAGACTGAATGCAAACAAATTACTAAGGCTAAATAGAACTGCAAGAACTAAAACTGTTTGATCATTTATCAGTGTTGAGAAAATACTGATGATAAATTGAATTGTTTGTGATATATTGTAATACATGAAAAGATTTAAATTTCTTTGCTTTTGCTAAATTTAATTTTTTGAAATGTAACAGTTTGATCATCTGACCGTGTGTATCTAGAAAATCAGTTAACATATCATATATTTACTATAAGTGTAAAAACAGGATTTGGCATTAAAGAACCAAAAGTTGTTGGTATGTCTATAAAAATAAAAACCAATTCATATAATCAGAACAATAATATTTAAATACATAGATCAGTTTTGAATATATATAGTCATCGACAGACAGATCTGTTTCGTTCTATCAGAACTCATCAGTGTGGCTAGACAGTATCTTCCCGTAGCTGTGATCGAAACCCGGTTGACTCAAACGACAAACCAAAGCTTCTAACCATTCAGCCACGAGGAGATATTAGCTGCGAAGTAAATTTTAAACGGTTATGAATCACAATTACTATTGTTTATATCCATCCGTTCAACGGTAGCCGAGACCTCAATTCAACTACGAAGAGGCTTGCAATAGACGCTAATGGCAATACGATTACTTCTTCGCCAGAGAACTCAACCCCACGTGGGTAGGGGAGTATATATATATATATATATATATATATATATATATATATATATATATATTCCGTTACCTTTTGCACCAGCAAGATAGTGGAATATAAGAGATTTAATTTCATCAGAGCTTTCTCCGACTGGTTGCCATACCAAGATTTAAGAGCCCTGTCTGCTCTAATATTTACCAATGAGTGGTGATATAATAGTAGAATATATACCTTTCCTTTAAGGGTATTATTGCTATGTAAAATTCCCACAGCCTTGTCGTGAATTTTAACTAGGACGACCGAGTCCATTTGCCTAGTGACTAGAGTGTTCGCCAATGGTCCGAGAGACCGGGGTTCAATCCCAGGAAAGGAGTAACGCCCTCCCTTACATCTTAGTGTAGTAGCTATTGACAAAGGAGCCTTCGGGTGACTCTCGACTACCGTCGGTCAACTTACGCGCATCTTATAAGTTGTAAATCCTACAGTCAGACAAATCTATGAAAGTTTCACCGACTGGTTCCTCAGGAAAAATTTAAAAAAGGAATGTTGGTCCAAAAGATCACTTTGTATTATTTTTTTTCTAATTGTATCATTTGAGTTTTTTCACACAATCAGAATGTCATACATTAATTATATATATATATATATATATGGTATTATAGGTAATAATTCATGGTTATTATGTATGTATGTGTGAGTGTGTTACTGCTTATAAGTATTTAAAAAAAAAACGTTTTGGTTTTAATTGCTTTGTTCGGATTGCCAAAGGAGGAATATTACACAAGAAAAATCAAGATAAAAAGAGAAGTCTTACTGGCGTAATGGATAACGGGCTAAACTGCTGAGTCCTAGAAAGCAAGTTCGAAATCTAATTTATCAATTACTTTCATTTTCGGGAAAGTACTCTTGGGAAAGATATGAACCCTTTTATTCATCAAGGTATGGATTAAATAGCACTACAACTGGTTTTTTTCAATGAGAGATTTTGTATCAAATAACCAACGAATGTTGATATGCCATTAATCAAAGAAACAAATAAAAAAAACATTTCTATATTCATATTTGTTGGCTTTGAATGCCAAATTTCTGCGGAATGTAGTTTTACAATTATAATAGGAAAAAAACAGTATATTCCTTTTCTTTCCGATATTTCGTAAAATTCATTCAAAATATATCAAAGACACTGAAAGGTCAAACACTCCATGTCTATCTAATTGAGGTACCAACCTTATGTTAATTGTCTTTGATCAAAATTCATAAATCTACAATTGTAGGCAATGAAAATATTTTATACTTTAGTATATTTATACATAGTCTTACTCCCAAAATCTCTCTCTGTCCAACGAGTGTCCGGATATATGATATCAAATTGAATCAGATGATGAGGCTACGGCTCTTGAGATAAGAGGAATAAGGATTACTCCTTCATGAATATTACTCCCAGGTGCACTCCGGGGCGGAACGGTATTACTTGTCAGAGCCCCATCTATGAGTCAAATAGACTTATTTAATCATTTATTGTAGTCGAAGCCATCTAATAGCGTATAAAAGATTAATGTTAAAAATAATTCTTAGTATCACATTGCAATACTTGAAAATACTTATATGTGGGCCGAGAAATTACCTCTGTCTAATTTTAAAATGTTACCGACGAAGTATTCGCTTACAAATAAACACATGTATGTTGTGTCCTCAAAAACGGCATAAAATGCATAAGACTGACACGTACTTTGAGAAAGGAATAAAAGTTATATATAATTGTAAACAAATAATATAATGTCGGCAGGGTAGTTTTAGCTAGCAATTGTATTTGTTGCGCGCCCCACAAATGGGCGAGTACGGCACAAGATCTTTTAAGGTGAGTTCGACACAGGAACCTGGCCCAAACACGATAGGCGTTTCCAAAAATGCCACACGCCTCGTCGGCATTCCTCAGGTGCAAGGCGACAAACCCTGCCATTCTGAGGAGAATAAGAGCCCGGGGGGCGGTCCCTGAGGCTCAAGGAATAAATTAGTTTCGGCTGCGTGACGCGAATGCTTGGCATCCCTGGCTCCTGCAACAGCCCACCTCGATTGACTACTGGATCAAGAAACATGATACACCCGATTACATCCGTGCCGTTGACATCATGGCTAGCCGGAGTGTGCCCCATCTACTGGATTGGGACAATTGGGCAAAACCACAAGAGCTTTGCTACCAAATCTCTAATTGGAATACTGTCAAATTTTATATCTGGAAGAGTCCATTGTGTATCGAAAATAGGGATGCTACCACAACGGTATTTGTCACGCGCATCACAAAACGGAGATTACGGTAAAAGGTCTTTTTTATAGTGGGTCTGGGCGCAGGACCATAGCCAAGACGCGCTCCGCATTCCCTAAAAGGCATCGGGCTCTGTTGGTATCCCACTCAAAAGGTGGGGGCTCAGGCACCAGATGATAAACCTAGCCCCTCAGAGGAGATTTAAAACCAGGGGACGACCACCTAAGGCTCCTTGCCGTTGAGACCACAGCCGCCCAAAGTGTGCACCATTTACTTGATTGGTATAACTGGGCAAAACGGCAGCAGCTTTGCTACCAAGTGTCTGTGTAGATTACAATCAAATATCATACCTGATAGAGTCCATTTTTTATCGAAAATGGGGATGATACCACAACATTATATATATATATATATATATATATATATATATTAGTAATGTACATACAAAAGTTACATCGCTATTGTAATATATCCTTTCCTGATAATGACCCAATTTTGAGCAGAAAATACTTGGAAAATACCTAACACTGGAAGGTTTATCAACTAATTCCCGCCGAAAAAAAAAAAAAAAAAAAAAAAAAAATAAAAGTCCAAAAGAAGAAGACGCATTTGAACTCAGGAGCCAAGTGGAAGAAATATGTCAATATTGGTCAGTATGTCTTTAATTCCAATTTAAAATGCTGAATTTTACAAAATGTTATGCTGTATTTTGTTTGTAAAATAATGCTTAAACTATGCGTTTTAAATGTAAAGGCACGCTTACTCTACTGTAAAGCCAATTTGATATTAAGCCTATCCACATGTCAGCGAACAAGGCAGAATGTTTTTAAATATCTTCTATCGAATAATTTAAAAATTCGTAAAGAAAGCCCTAACAGTAGTTTAGAAGAAAAAGCCTAGAATGCTACTACAGCCCCCCCCCTCAGAAAAGGAAAAAGAAAAAAAAAAAAAAAAAAAAAAACCAACAAAAACGAATTGTCCCCTTCACCCCACTAGACCGCCCCCAAAGCTACCTAAAATATCAGTAGTAAATAAAAGTCCAAACGAAGAAGACGCATTTGAACTCAGGAGCCAAGTGGAAGAAATATGTCAATATTGGTCAGTATGTCTTTAATTCCAATTTAAAATGCTGAATTTTACAAAATGTTATGCTGTATTTTGTTTGTAAAATAATGCTTAAACTATGCGTTTTAAATGTAAAGGCACGCTTACTCTACTGTAAAGCCAATTTGATATTAAGCCTATCCACATGTCAGCGAACAAGGCAGAATGTTTTTAAATATCTTCTATCGAATAATTTAAAAATTCGTAAAGAAAGCCCTAACAGTAGTTTAGAAGAAAAAGCCTAGAATGCTACTACAGCCCCCCCCCCTCAGAAAAGGAAAAAAAAAAAAAAAAAAAAAACCAACAAAAACGAATTGTCCCCTTCACCCCACTAGACCGCCCCCAAAGCTACCTAAAATATCAGTAGTAAATAAAAGTCCAAACGAAGAAGACGCATTTGAACTCAGGAGCCAAGTGGAAGAAATATGTCAATATTGGTCAGTATGTCTTTAATTCCAATTTAAAATGCTGAATTTTACAAAATGTTATGCTGTATTTTGTTTGTAAAATAATGCTTAAACTATGCGTTTTAAATGTAAAGGCACGCTTACTCTACTGTAAAGCCAATTTGATATTAAGCCTATCCACATGTCAGCGAACAAGGCAGAATGTTTTTAAATATCTTCTATCGAATAATTTAAAAATTCGTAAAGAAAGCCCTAACAGTAGTTTAGAAGAAAAAGCCTAGAACGCCTAATGCTACCACAGAGCTCTAATTCCTGAAGCCTGCTAGGTCCCCAACTGTAGGATGGAAAAAAAAAAAAAAAAAAAAAAAAAATGAAAAACCCTTGGAAAAGTCCCAATACAGCAAAAAAGTATAAGTCAGTATTAGTGAAAGTCATAAGAAAGTACCTTAATGTTGGACTTTAACTAAGTTAAAACTTAAAACAAATTCCCCCCCCCCTTTTATTTATTTATTTTTATTTTTATTTTTTTTTTTTTTTTTTTTTTTTTTTTTTTCATTTTTAATTTAAAAAAAAAAAAATTTTTTTTTTTTTTTTTTAAAATGTTCATTTATTTTATGTACACATGGGAAGCAGCATGATGTACGTTAAGGTATTTGAATAAACCAATGGACGACCAAAGTCAATACCCAAATGGGTCCTGGACGTGAGTTTGACGACTTTTCGCTCAGGATCGACAGTTCGATCGGGGAACTACTGCTGCTCCTCTATAAGAGTGGCTTCTATAGAAGAGAATAAAACAGCCATCGAAAGATAACCATGACCCACACTCAAACCACTTACACAAACCGCATCGCTCTTCGCGCGGGTAAAAAAGGGGCGCGTCCTGCTGAGGTTGGAGCCCTGGCCTCGGTGTTCGAAAAATCAGCTACAGAGCTCAAACAATCAAAACTACTAAAATGCAAGCAAACACTACAAATAGCCACATTTAACGTAAGAACCTTAAATAGAATAGGACAACTCCCAGAGCTAATTGCATCGGCCGAAGAACATAATATAGAAATAATTTGCATACAAGAACACAGATACACGCACACAGAAGATATCAAATATCACGAAACTGGCAATGGATGGTCGCTCGCCACTGTATCCGCATGGAAAAACTCTGTCAACGCCGCAGTAGGAGGGGTAGGATTGCTTATAGGACCTAGAGCACTAAAAACGCTTAATAGCATAGAGAAAATACGACCTAGGATGATGGTAGCTACATTTAACGGAAACCCCAGAGCAACAATCGTCTCATGCTACAGCCCCACCAATGTTAGTGAAGAAAATGAAATAGTCACCTTCTACGATGAGTTATCCTCATTAGTGCGTAGCATCCCGAAACACAACATGTTAGTCATTGGCGGAGACATGAATGCACAAATCGGGAAAAACGGAAACAACAAATACAGCCTCCACAACACGTCAAATAGAAATGGGCAACATCTAACAGATTTCACGATAGAAAATAGATTAGCATGCCTCAATACAAACTACCAAAAAAGAGAGGGCAAACTATGGACATACACGTACGCAAACAATACTAAAGCTCAGATAGACTACGTCCTTATAAACAAGAAATGGAAGAATAGTGCATTGAATTGCGAGGCATACTCCTCTTTTGAGGGTGTGTCCACCGATCACCGAATAGTCACAGCGAAAATACGGTTAAGCCTACGAAAAAACGCCAAACGATCAGCGACCACCAAACACTATGACTGGGCCCTATTAAACAACAAAGATGTCAGAGATAAATACGTATTAGAATTGAGAAACAGATTCGAAACACTACAAGAAAAGACGGAAAAAAGTACACCAAACGACGAATACGAAAATTTCGTCAATGCACACCTTGAGGCAGCAGCAAAATACATTCCAACAAAAATTAAAACTAAATATAGAGTCCCATGGGAAACCTTAGCGGTGAGAGAAAAACGTGCACTAGTGAAAACAGCCTCCAAAAACTATCGAAAAAACCCAACAAACACAAATGCCTTAAAACTAAAAACGGCACAAAATCAATTAGCAGGCATATATATAAAGGAACAGACAGAATACATTCAAAATCAGATAGATAAGATCAGAGACTCGGTAGAAGATAGACAATCTAGAATTGCCTGGCAAACAATAAACGAAGTGAGCAGAAGAAAGAGCACAGCCAAAGCAAAACTTAAAGCAGCAAACCAACAAGAAAGAATAAAACTGTGGAAACAGCACTTCGAAAACTTACTTGGAAACCCACCAAAAATAACGCATGAACCAATCACCAGAATAATTAGCAAACAATTAGACATTAAACTTGGACCGTTCACACAAGGAGAACTCGACTCGGTTCTCAGAAAAATTAAAAATAGGAAAGCTGCAGGACTGGACGAAATTCCCCCGGAAGTATGGAAGACCAGACAATTCGACGACATACTGCTCCGACACTGCAACGCAGTATACAATCAAAATCCGATAGATAGATGGACGAAGGGATGCATACTCCCCTTCCCTAAAAAGGGGGACCTCGGATTAGCCAAAAACTACCGAGGCATAACACTTACATCCATAGCTGCCAAAATCTACAATGCCCTACTACGAAACCGCATAGAACCCAAAATCGACAACATACTTAGAAAAAACCAAAATGGCTTCCGAAGAAATAGATCTACGACCTCACAAATACTAACCATCCGCAGAATCCTTGAAGGTGTACGGGCAAAGAACCTACAAGCGACATTAATATTTGTCGACTTTACCAAGGCTTTCGACTCCATTCACAGAGGAAAGATGGAACAAATCCTACTAGCGTACGGCATACCTAAAGAAACCGTAGCGGCAATAACGATTCTCTATAGAAACACTAAAGTAAAAGTACGATCACCAGATGGAGACACAGAATACTTCGACATTGTAGCAGGAGTACTACAAGGGGACACGCTGGCTCCGTATCTCTTTATCATTTGTCTAGACTACGTACTTAGAACATCGATTGACAAAATCAAAGAGAATGGCTTCGAACTGACGAAGAAAAGAAGCAGAAGATATCCCGCAACAACAATTACCGACGCCGACTACGCCGATGACATAGCGATACTGGCAAATACACCTGACCAAGCCGAAACACTTCTGCATAGCCTGGAACGAGCAGCAGCAAGCATAGGCCTCCATGTTAATGCACACAAAACGGAATATATGTGCTATAACCAAACGGGGGACATCTCCACTCTAGAAGGAACCCCTCTTAAACTAGTAGACAAATTCACGTACCTAGGAAGCAGCGTCGAATCAACCGAAAAGGACATCGAAACGAGGTTAACGAAAGCATGGACAGCTATCAATAGGCTATCGACTATATGGAAGTCGGACCTGACCGATAAAATGAAACGCAGTTTCTTCCAGGCAGCGGTCACATCGATACTGCTATATGGATGCACTACATGGACGCTAACAAGACGGCTCGAGAAGAAACTAGATGGCAATTACACAAGAATGCTGCGTGCAATCCTCAACAAGTCCTGGCAGCGGCACCCCACAAGACACCAACTGTACGGCCACCTGCCCCCTATCACGAAATCTATTCAAGTTAGGCGAACCAGACATGCAGGACATTGCTGGAGAAGCAGAGATGAACTCATAAGAGATGTACTCTTATGGATCCCCACACACGGCCGCGCAAAAGCAGGACGACCAGCACGAACGTACATTCAGCAGCTGTGTGAGGATACAGGATGTTGTCCTGAAGACCTGCCTAGGGCGATGAACGATAGGGAGGAGTGGCGAGAGAGGGTCAGGGATATCCGTGCTGCCAGCACGATATGATGATGATGATCATAAGATCGATACGGCAAATCTAAAGTATTAACAAAATATATGTTGTCAAAAAAAGGTCTGTCATATTCAATCAAATACGTATCAATTAAAAAATTCTGCCAATATATATATATATATATATATATATATATATATATATATATATATATATATATATATATACTTTAAGAAAAACAACGAAACCGGTCAAATAGGATTATAAATTTATTTCCATCCTGTTACGCATTTTTGAAATTTCCAAAAACACGAAAAAAAATTAACAGGACTTCTTAACAGGAGATAACTCTTCAGCCCTCTTCTATCCCATCCCATTCTTCTGTGTCTATATTAGTTTTTTTATCAAAAAGATCTGAAGGAGTCCTGTTGATTTTTTTTCGTGTTTTTGGAAATTTCAAAAATGCGTAACAGGATGGAAATAAATTTATAATCCTATTTGACCGGTTTCGTTGTTTTTCTTAATGAATTTATTGCTCTGTATTATTGTTACATTGATATATCTTTACTAGGAAAATTTATATATTCACTCATGAATAATTTCTTGTCCTGATGGAATTATTCCCAACTCCGGTTTAACTGGACCAAAGAATACCTATATATATATATATATATATATATATATATATAAGCGTACATTTCTTTATATCGGGTAAGAAACGAACCCTTCACATGGGCTGTCGCTGCTGTATAGAAAACGTTCGAATATTTGCCTTTTTTTAAGGAGTAAAATTATGTAGCTCAATGCTATGGAAGAGGTGAGAAGGAAATTCCCGATACACTTCGTAGTTGCTGTGATATGCTAAACCTGAAAATAACAATAAAGACAGTACATCACTGTGAGACCAAATCTTATATATATATATATATATATATATATATATATATATATATATATGATTTGGGTTTAAATTAACCGCAAGTGTTAATATCCACTAAAAATCAACTAAACCAAATACAAATCACTGAAATAAAATGTTTTTCACCCGATCTCAGCTGAATCTAGAATTTTGATGACATTCAGTAAATGTCTGGATCAATGGAACAGATCATAGACCCCCCCCAACAC
>CAUZXS010000331.1:0-10000 GCA_963585895.1 Sepioteuthis lessoniana | reverse complement strand
TTTATCCAACTCTGCATTTACGTAATTTTGTAATGTTATAAAAAACCTAAAAAGCTCTTTCAAAAACTCTTTATAAAACAGTCTTTATACATTCAAGCAACTCCTGATGATGGCCTATGAAAGGTCTGAAAGCACTCTGAACAATTTTGGCAAATTCATCCACCAATTCCAACCTAAAACCAAGACACTTATCAGGAAACTTGAAAGGGTCTTAATAAATTTATATAGACAAAATGTGTCTTTATTATTCAATTCAACATGCTTATATATATATATATATATAATATATATATATATATATATATATATATATATATATATGTACATATACATATTTCATTTTATTTTTATACCTATTCAATAATCCAGACAGTTTGACAAAAAAAAAAACCCAGATGTTACAATTTGCAAATAGAAAAATATTACACAAAGTGATATCTTGAAAAAAAATTCCATAAAAAAAGAAAAGACCAGGAATGTTTGTACTACTTAAGAATAATCAACCAATAACCTAATGCCTAGTCAAAAGAAAAAACACTGACAGAATACCTTAAGCTAAAATATAAAAGTGCTCAATACACTATGTAGATGCAAATGTGAATACCTACAGTGTCAGAAGTAATCTACTTTGATTTCATCTAACTATATCATCAGGATGATCTGGTTTGGTGAAACCTAGGTAGATTACCTGTGTGTATATATATATATATATATATATATAATTGAGTAAAATCCAGCAATATAGAGAAAAAATTTATTAGGAAATCCATGTAGAAGGAGAGATTTATTGAGAAATAAATTCAACACTATAACATTTCAGTTCTAATGAACCATCATCAAGATTGATTAACTGATTAAATGGACAACTCTTTTTTGATATGTAGATTTTCCTTTGGTTTTTGTATTTCTTAAACATCCATCATTGATTTAACATCAATAACATCATTCTTCCCTGTCCTGATGATGGTTCATTAGAACCAAAATGCTATTGTTTCTCAATAAATCTCTCCTTCTGCTTAGATTACCTTGTTATCAATTTCTCTCTCTCTCTCTCTCTCTCTCTCTCTCTATATATATATATATATATATATATATATATATATATATATATATATATATATATATATACACCTGGTATTTCTATAGAAGGATCAATCTACAAACCTTTTTTTATTTTGGTGTTTTTTATACAAAGAAAAAAACTTTGCCAATACCATTTTATAATAATTTAAAAATTCTTTTTTTTTAATATTATGAGTAACTAAAAACTGCCTGCAACTTGACTCAGAGAACTTTTATATAATAACAAGTTATTCAACCTAAACTATGAAAATATGGTATTTTAAAATATAAATTATCTTTTATATAAATCTTTCAAAAGAATCAAAAAGTATCATATCCTACTCTGTGCTTGTTTTCTTTTGTAGTTCTTATACTTTGAAAGATTCTAAATCTTTTCATGGGTTCACTATTCCATATAGCCACCATAAAGTTTAAGATATGGTAATGACTTATATTAGTCTCATGAGACCATACATCAGGGCACAGACCTAGACAAGTTAGTATGAAAGATTGGCAGTTATCCACGCTGTAAGTTTGCCAGAATAAGGTTGAGAACAATGTCAAAATGCCTAAGAGAATCCAATTCATAGTTTTTAATACAAAGGTTTCCATTTCCTAGACTGGTTGCCCACCAAAGCTAGTGTGCTCAATCTGTCCTACTATTTTACCCATAACTAAAGATGAAATTTAAGAATAACTCCTTTAATTATTAATGAATTACAACTCACTTCTCTTATGAATTCATACTGTATATTTCTGTGACCAAACCACAAGGTTCATCATCAGATTTAAAACAACAGACTTTATCAAACTCTCTTCATAATGATTATTTTGTTTTAAAAAGTATGTGTAGGAAACAATATAATAGCCTCACTGACTTAAAACTAGATCTGTATCAAATCTATAGAAAACCATTCACTGTGACATTCTCAACTGTTAAACTTGGACCAACCACATGTAGCTGATTGTAGTTCTTTGCTCTAACATTTATGCCATCTGTTAACACTTCTGACACAAAACACTTTTCATCGCTTTTTTACCTTTTTCTATTATGTTATCTTCATCTGATTCTTTATTATTTTAATGTTATAATCTCTTTCCAATAAATCAATTCTTATTGCCCATTTTTTACATATATATGTGTGTATGATTACTTATTCTAAAAGCTACCTTTCCCATGGTTTGCTGTAACAAGGGGAGCAGTATTGTTAGCTTTTATAGCTACATCTGTTAATAAATTAAAAGCTTTGTAGTTTCTCTAAATTTACTCCTTTTTAGTCACTATTAGAAGTTACCCTTTACTTCTTAGTAAGATAACTATAGAATTGATACTAAGGGAAGAGACTCTTCAGATGGGAAAGAAAAAACTATCAAACAAAATTTTTATTTTTTCTACAATTTATTTTCAGATCTTTTCACACATCAACTTGTTTCTAATACCGGTTATAACTTTGGTTTCTAGTTAAGAAATTTTATACAATTGAATAAAAAGATAAAAGTTTATTTTTCTTTTTTGTTTCTCAATTTTCTTTTGGATGAAAAGGAAAAAACAGAAAAAAGTAATAGAAAATAACTGTATCATTTTCAATACTATCTAATTAAATTATTGAAATGTAAATAGTTATTTTCTAAGCTTAACTTAATTTTACACAAAACCAAAAGTATTGAGTGCCTAGTGAGAATTAAACTCATTCACAATAATCTGTTTGTCTAACTTGCAAAGCTAGATACCAAAACAAGATACTCTTAGACATTAATCATTTCTTAGGATTTGACACTATGCTACAAGTATGGGGGCACCTAGTGAGGACTGAAGTCAATTCTCAGAAATAATTGAGCTGCATATCAAAATGTAAGACAGGGTGTGTTTCCCAAAACGTTACTTATTAAAAATGTTAGTATAAGAAACTTAAAAAATCATTTTATAATTTTCATTTTTTGTTTAGGTATTGCTTTTTTTAACTTTGTAATTTGAGATTTACAATATAAATCTACAATTTTTTAAATCTATTTTTTCTCTCTCTTATCAGAAGTTAACGTTCGCTAATTAGGATTAATTTTACGAGTTTTTGTTGTTGTTTTTTTTTTACTTTGCTTATTTTCGTTATTTCCTAAATTTAGTTAATTATGACACTTGGCCAAATGGAAAAAATATAGTTGGGGTAGAAAAATTATGTCATGGCAAACTTCCAAACAAGGAGAAACTGCTTGTTTATGAAATCGGCATTCAAAATCTTAACATTTACTTATTGCCACTTTTCACTTGGTTTATTTCGTATTTTTAAATGAAACTCCTTATTCTGTCCAAGGGAGGTGATCAGTAACACATGGTTGCTTTTAACATTGACTATTTCACTATTACTTAAATTCTCATTTTTTTTACGCATGTGACTGTAACCCAGCAAAAATAGCACATCATTGCAAGTTTTTTTTATAGAGCAATACATTTAAAATAATCTGACTTGGAAAATAATGTAACTTCCAATCCAATTTGAATAATTTTATGGAATCTGTAATCGTACTGAACGTGTTTTTTATTGTGTGTGTGTGGGGGGGTTGTGTTTTTTTTTTATAATTCAAAATCTCAATATAGCAGAGATAACTATAAAATGCTAATCAATTAGAATCCTTCCTTAATCAATCAATATCATTATCGTTCTTTTTTACAAAGGATAATCTAGCGAGTTAATGGTTTGTGAAATAAATTTTATAAAAATTCATTGAATTATTCTTTTGAACGATTAAGATTATTTTATTTGTTTGCTGCTGATTTGTCAATAAATGGGTGTCAATTTTTAATTTTATTTATTTATCTTTTTTAATTTTTTTCCTTTCCCACCCCCGAAACATGCTTGGTCATATCAAACGGAAAATTGTGCTGATAAAAAGCAACTCTGAAAGAATTTTCCAGGAATTGCCAAAATAGGTTTAATTTGGCTAAGAAATAAAGAATGGGCTTTTAGTTATTTTGCCCGTCTATAAAATACGAGACTTTTTTTCTTATAACGTGAAAACATGGTCGGACAAAATGACGATAAAGAGTGGTCTCCCTTATGATGCCATCGTTTCCGTTCGATTTTGATTGTATAGTAGTTCTGTCCCTTATGTTGCTTGAAGTTGAGTTCACTCTTAAATTATAAATTGTGAAACAGTGTCATTGATTAAACTAAAATAGATATTGTTCACTGCTGGAAATTTTTTCGTCCTCGAATATTATTTATTCTAATCAAAAAAAGTTTGTTGCTTTAACTGTTGATTATAATCAAAATCAAATTAATTGAAAAACATTTTTTTTTTTTTTTTTAATCATTTTTCTTTCTTTTTGATCAGAGACCATTATCAAGAAGTCTTTTAAAGAGATTAAATTGATTAAATAACTTGATATTTTATGTTTTTTTAATTTCTGAAGTTATACCCGTATTAAAAATTTCAATCAACTAATTTCAAATTAAGATTTTTAAAAACTATATTTTTACTTTAAAAAATAAGGCAACTTGTTAATTTGCCAAAGTTTTTATTTCAAATTATTATTTAAACTTTTATTTCTATTTCTTTATTAAATAACCTATAAAAGACTTTCTTGTGGATAATTGTAATTCTTTAAGTATTCTTATTGTAAAAATACCAATTTAGCTATATAATAGACAATTAAAAAATAATGATGATGATGATCATCATCATCATCATCATCGTGAAAAAATATTTTACAAAATTCATCCTCAAACTTACTTTTTTCAAAATTAAGACTATGGCATATAAAAAAAATAAAAATAAGAAAATAAAAAATATACAAAAAGCAGGAGATATATAGGTTGTACAGAGACAGCAGAATTTCATTTTAAAGAACTCTTCTCTCAGAGTGGCTATTATGGGTATATAACACTGGTTTTTATGCTTCAAAAATCTAGATTTCCTCATTTTTTTTCTATACTATAATTTTTATACTTATATGGAGCATATGTGGAAACACAACTTTAAAATCATACATTTTGGACCTCTCTTCTGGGGTCTATTAAGCCATGCTTGAAAACTACAAGACCAATCTTACACTTTATCAGATATTAAAAACAAATATATATATATTTTAAAAAAACACATAAACTAACTTACACAGACGACCTTAATGTCAACATATAAAACTACTTTGAAATTTTATAAATATATTGTGAAAATTAATAAGTTGAATTGATTAAGAATAATAACAATTTAAAATTATTTTAAAAAATCATTACAATACACTTCAACAACAGCAATCCAATAAGTCTGGTAATTTTTTTATATAATGCTAGGGTACCTTGAATTTGTGGTAATGATATGAAAACCCCAAAATCATGTTTGAGCCCTGGGTCATCATCTGATGAAGACTTTATTGAAAAAACTCTAAAGTCCACCCCTTCATAAAACTCCCTAATTTCATTTTCAAAGTTCTTTGCGGATACTAATGGAACTAAAGTTATAAATGTTGATCAGACCTTAGATATTACAAACAAAATATACAAAAACGCAATAAAAAAATTTCTTTAACTCTACCTCTTAATTTCTTGCAATGAATTAATATAACATCATTAAATGAATTAATAATCTGTAAATAAATTCATGACAAAAATTTAAAATGAGTAATACATATTATTAGTTATATAGTATTAATTTATTTTATTCTAGTTTCTTGGGTGTTCATTTAGTATTAGTGGTAGTGGTGGTTGTCTGTAAGAGAGAGGGTGTAGAGAAACAAAAAAGTTAGATTAAAAGCAAAGAAATAAAAGTGACACTTGACACTTCCTGTGATAATCAAAAGATAGGGTAAGTGAAGATTATAACAAAAATATACAAAAAGCAGGAGATATATAGATATCTCCTGCTTTTTGTATATTTTTGTTATAATTTTTTGTTGTACAGAGACATCAGTGAATCTTTTTGTTGTACAGAGACATCAGAGAATCTCATTTAAAAGATATCCTCTAAGAGTATATTCAGTAAAAATAAAACAAGATAGCTATAATGCATATATAACACTGGTTTTCATGCTTTAAAAATCCAGATTCCCTCATTTTTTTCTATACTATAATCTATATATTTATATGGAACATTTGTGGAAACACTACTTTAAAATCATAAGATAATATATATATATATATATATATATATATATATATATATATATATATATACACACACTCACATATGACTGTTTTAGCATTATTCTTAATGTATAATAATATAAAATTATAATTTTCATATTGAAAATAGATTTGTTGATAACTTTAAGAAGAGTTATTGACATACCAGAAATTTTTTTGAACAATTGAATCTCTTCTTGGCATTCTTGGTGTTTGTGAAAGAACTATTATTTACCTAAAACAGATTGACATTGTCGTGTGTATATATATATATATATATATATATATATAATGCAAAGAACAGTTGTTGTTATTATACAGTCATATCTTCAAGTGTTCTCATCTGACCATTTTTAGGTTTTTAAGGCTCCATGTTATAAACACTAGTTTTGCTTAGTGTTTTGGTTAAATTGTATCTAGTTACCTGGAGTTTGCGAGTTCAATCCCAGTGATTCAGTAGAAATGACAGATAAGCAACCTCATAAGGACGAATTAACTAAGAAGAATTAATAGATACAAAATATTTTCTAAGTATAGAAAGTGAAATGAGAAAAATTTCACCTCATGGATTAAATAAAGAGTTGATTTGAAATTCCTCAAAGGTTACTAATAATTACAGACACTTGAAGATGGTCAGAATGTACAAAGGCCAAAATGCTCTAATAATAATGACCAAATAATTATTCTAATCTAAATACATCATTGTCAAGGTTATAATAGTATTATTACTACTACTATTTTTTTCACTCAATGTGAATTTTTTATATCTGTTTTTCACTGAAGTCTCTTCTAAGTATTCTTGCTGATCATAAAAATGCTGTGGTCTGGATGGTTTTGATTCTTCCTCTAATCTCCAGTTCCCCCACTCTTTTTTCAGGCTTTTGAGGACAATTCCAATTACAATTGGTATCACAGTCACTTTAATGTTCCAGATTTTACAGTTTTCATCATCATCAGTAGTCGCAGCATTCAGCAAAATAATTATTTTTGAAAAGTAAAAAATCTTAGTTAATTTTAGATATTTTCTTGGTTTGGTTTCTTTGTTTCAATGGCACATCAACCTTCACAGGTTATTTCATGCCAAAGCTATCCTTGTACAAAAACAGCTGTAATACTATTTAACCTATAGCTGTATGGGTAAAGGTGTTTATACCTTTCCCAAGGGTATTAGTCCGAAGGGATAGTAATAGAATTATGGGAGTTCAAACTCACTTCAAGGCTGCAGTCCTGTACATTAGCTATTACACCACAGGAATTCCTCCTTATATTTTTTATTCTTATATTTGGTGGTAAAAAATGTATCAACTTCTGTACTCTCCTCACCCAACAGACACACACACACACACACACACATCTATGGATGCACATACGCACACATTGATATGTATGCAATCCCTACAAAAGGATTACACCTTCACCATTCTTCATACAAATGTTACTTAGTGCAATTATGTGAAAAAACATTTTAATCTATAATTTCTTGATACTTTCTGTTATAATGAAATACTAATTCCTGACTTCCCTTCCTCATTCCAACCCTTTTTTTCCCTATGGAGTTTCCAGCTGATGACCACCTCAGTCCACCTCTTTACTCCAACACAATATAAATGCTAACAATATAGTGAACAATTTCACCCTCCAAATGCAATCCTGTATTTAAAAGGATAGGGATCCTTAACTTCTTTGTACCCTGAGGATGAAAAAACTTTTTTTTTTCTCTCAGGTTAATCAAACTTGGTAATTACCATTCTAGCCACTACAAACCAGACTGCATTTCCTCTTACCCCCATCAAAATAAAACAAAAAATTCTCTCTCTCTCTCTCTCTCTCTCTCTCTCTCCACTGCTAAAGAGCTCCTTAGGATTAAATCCAGTGAGCTGGTCTTTATGGAGTCATTTGAAGTAATATCCTCTCTTCTGTGATCAGCTTTGTGAAGTGTGGATAAGTACATGCTAGGTCAAAGGTTAGATATCAATAACCTCCTTACAACATTTAATGGAGTAGCTTCATCCAATCTTGTTTCTTTCTCCCTTAATTAAGAAAATTAAAAAATCTCCTTTTTTATGATACTCCATTCTTTGTTATTATGTTCATTTTCACTTTTCCTAGGATATTTGGGTTTTTTTACCAACACAGAAACAAGCCTAAAGAAATTAACTGAGGAGCAAGCAGCCTTGAAAAGGGAAAGCAGGAAGGAAGAATAAAAAGGAGAAATGGAAGATATTCAGATTTTTAAAAATTGACTGAAATTATTGAATTACTAATAAATACTAATACTATTTCCTTCAAAATAATTCCCTTTGAAAGATGTAAAATGATAAAACATTTCTCAAAATAGTGCTGGAAGTCTTCAACTAATTCTACCTTCAGCTGGTTCATCAAATGGCAACCATGAACCAGGGTTTTGATTTTTGAGAGCAGGAAATTCTCACAAGTACTTAAATTGAAAGGGTAAAAGGGCTGTTGTACCTCAAGAATAGAAGGGAGGGGCCTCATTGATAACATAGCACTGCTTGATATGCTTTCATTTCAATTTTATGACACACTTAATCAAACATGTTTGTAATAATCCCAAATCACCTAAATGAATGTGAATTCTGAGAAGCAAACTTGAACCAAATGTATTCACAGATGTTCAAAGTTGACATTGATCAACTGATTTTTACTTAAGGTTGCAAACCTGAAAAATAAAAATCAGTTTCATTACTTTTTAGGCATTACTTTATTGAATATGATAGCTTTGAAATTTTTCAAACTAGTGTAAATTCTCATTTTAATGGCACTAGCTAAGGACACACATATTCTAACGACATTTGTTTTTATATTCTCACATGATTTCAGTAAATTAGTTTAAAAACTAAAATTAGTAAACCCTTAAAATAATGCCAATGAAAGTAACACAGAAATCTGAAAATAAATTCCAAAGAAAATTTTTATCAATGATAAACTTGAAATGATTATCAATAGACTTTACATAAAACTATTTTTAACAGCACTCTTTAATCCCCATGAGTTCCATAGTAACTGGAGTCTATTGTTATCATACTAACTTTTAGTTGTCTTATTTGAGGTAGATTTATTTTATCGATTTTTTTTTTTTTTTTTTTTTTCATAAATGCTTTAGTTTGTGGTTATTCTTTTAGATCATGATGAAACAAATGTATTGTGATTGAATAATAATCCCCTTCCTTCCAGATTTTCTATTACTTCCATTATACAAAATGGATATACAATACATGTGTCCATTTATCAAAAATCCATTTTTATTTTTTATGTTTAAGAGTTCATCCTTCACAAAAATTACTAAAAAATAAATAGCAATAGAAACTTACATTTCAAAATACAGTTTTTTTTATTAGATTACCTCTGAAAAGTGTTTATCAAGGGGTCAACAAGTACACTTACAGCTTCCTACCTGGGCCCTTCCTTTTTTTTTTTTTTTCATTCCTCTTACCTGTTTTCAGTCTCCTTTAGGGTTGGAGTTTAGGAGACCATAATTTGTATTTCCTCCAAACTGAGCATCATTTCAAAATATGTACTCTCTGACCCCTAAACAGGAGAAGAAAAATGATGATGATTTTGTGTTTTCCCCAGGTCAACTAGTATACATACTAGACATGAACACCAGACTAAATAATCAACTCTTCTCTAACCTTAACATTTATTTATTCAATTTTCTAAAGTAAATCTGAAATGTCACATATCATCTAGTTTTTTTTTTCTTAAAATACAGTAATTTAGTTTTTTACTTTAAAAGTTATTAAGATAATTTACAAAATTCAAAACAAAGATTTTACAAATATTTATGTTAACCAATACCC
>CAUZXS010000330.1:122500-127996 GCA_963585895.1 Sepioteuthis lessoniana | reverse complement strand
GTGTGTAATATGTTTCTGTATGTGTGTGTATCTGGGTGTAAGAGTGTGCGAGCGTCTCTCTCTCTCTCTCTCTCTCTCTCTCTCTCTCTCTCTGTATGCGTGTGTATGTGTGTAATATGTTTCTGTATGTGTGTGTATCTGGGTGTAAGAGTGTGCGAGCGTCCCTCTCTCTCTCTCTCTCTCTCTCTCTCTCTCTCTCTCTCTGTATCTATATGTGTGTGTGTAATATGTTTCTGTATGTGTGAGTATCTGCGTGCAAGAGTGTGCGAGCGCCTCTCTCTCTCTCTCTCTCTCTCCCTACCTCCCTCCCCCCTCTCTCTCTCTGTATGTGTGTGTATGTGTGTGAACATATCTTTCTCAAAACGTTTGGCACACGGGATCTGCATTATTTATGATTTGCATCCACGTTCCGATGTTTCGAATTGGTCAATTTTGGCACAAGGCTGGTTGAAAGGAGCGCTCATTGATGAATAGCAATCTATCTACGCACTAACAAGCAGGTATACCAGTATCATATGCGTATAAGTATGTGTATGCATTCATATATATGCATGTGTGCATAGGTGCTTGTATGTGCGTGTGTATGTGTGAGTTTGCTTGTGTGTGTGTGAGTGTGTGTGTGTGTATGCAAAAGAAAGTGGGTGGGTATGCATTTACATAGATATATAAATAGATACAAGTTGACAAGAAAGCGAAAAAAAAGAAAAGATGAATATCTGTTAGTCAATCTATAAACACATACACACACATATGCATATGTATATATATGTGTGTGTGTGTGTGTGTGCGTGTGTGTGTGTGTGCGTGTGTGCGTGCGCGTGCGGGTGTGTATATATAATTTTTTTCACGGAAACTAACAGGTATAGAAGCAAACACAGATAGAGCAAGTTTTCTGCTATAAAATACTATTTTTCACATAGTCAATCTAAATTGGCGAAACATTTTTGTCAGAGAACAATATATTTATCTATCCATATATATATATATATATATATATATATATATATATATATATATATGTGTGTGTGTGTGTGTGTGTGTTTGTGTGTGGGGGGGTTATGTACAAATATTTGTATGTACACACTAACTCATACACTATTATATATGCATTATATGTATATATATATATATATATATATATATATATATATATATATATATATATATACAATTGATCATTTCGTTCATCTGTGAAGTTACTCAATGTTTCCATTGTCTCGCATGTCATCCCCCGCTTCACCTGAAAATAAATCCTCATTTTTATTAGATTTGGCTTTTTCGTAAGGAACACATTTTGCGTTCAACTTGCCTTAACTCTAAACACACACAAACACACACAGACTATATATATATATATATATATATATATATTATATATATATAATATATATATATATATATATATATATATTACACAAAAGTATTTGAACAAACAGAATTTGGTCGAATCATTTGTTCATTTTATTAGTTTCAATTAATATAACAAGGCTTATAATTCGTGGATCTAATTGATAAATTTCATGAAAGTGTTTTTTTTAATACAGTTAAACGAAAAATAGTTTCATGCTCTAAAATTGATCAAGGAGACTGAAAAGGCGAACCTACATTCCTATTTAGAGGGGTTGCTAACTTATCAAATCAACTTTGTTCCTAGCTTACTCAGAATTTTTCATGGTCTCTACAATCTAATAAGGATAAAACAAACAACAGATTTTGTATATGGATCAAACATCGCGAGTTTTTAATTTGTCTAATATTGATAAAGTTTAACATTTTGAATATAGACGCGTATCTGTGCTGTAGCCTAAAGTCGTCGAAAGTAGATAGATAGATAGATAGATAGATAGATAGATAGATAGATAGATTAAAATAAGTAAACGCCAATGAAAAAAGTTTCCATGAAAACGCTCAACGCCATAAAAGCCATTATGTACAAGTATATGTGTGTGGATGTACATATACTTATATGTATGAACGCATGCACTCACTAATACACAGGCTGGCTCTTCTGTCTGATGATTGGGCACATTACGTGAAACATAATATAATGGGCTTCTAGTGTTCATAAATTAGTATCTTTTCTGGGTTTTTCAATTTTACAGTCAAAAAGGTATCAAAATCATATATATATATATATATATAGGTGTGTATGTGTGTGTGAGTGTGTGTATATATATATATATATATATATATATATATATAAGTGTGTGTGTGTTTGTGTAAGTATATATATATATATATATATATATATATATATATATATATATATATATATACGTGTGTGTGTGTGTGTGTGTGCGTACGTGAAAAATAACGGCCTAAGACGAATTTGAAGTTTATACAAAAAAGAAAAAAAATGGGGGATTATTTTATCGTAACTAAATGCCTGCGTAATCCATAACATTATTTACTAACTGACTAAATAGTTGTTGATTTATTAGAAGAATATTAAAAGACTGACTCAATCGGGGAATCAGGAAGTGGGTCGACTTGACAGATTTGGAAAGAGTGATTCATCGCAGTTGAGATAATGCATTGAAGGCATTAGTAAGGACACTCCAACAGACAGGTAGATAGATATAGTCCCCTAAAACTGTGGCTATTTAGATTCTACGAAATATACCAATGTAATTGTAGTGACGGGTCTGTGAATGTATATTTTAAAATAAAATGCAGTCGACAAACAAAAAGGTGCTGTGAGATATCCACCAATGTATTAGTCAGACCAGCAAATGGTAAAATAAAAATTATTAGAAAGAATGGCTTATTCTAAGTTTCCTTGGAGAAGAGAAATCTTTGAAAATCAGCTTTCGAAATCTTTACTTTTAACAGGAATCGAACTAGTGGAGCCACCAAGAAACCACTTTGAAACACTGGGCTACGACAGCTCTTTACCCCGACTCACATCCATCCATACATACATACATATGTACACGTATCTGTGAGTGCATACAGTTAGATTTTCGACTGCATTTTACATATTTAAGGTATATACACAATAACAAGCAGATTGCTTCGATATCTGCCTTCCTGTCTCTCTATCACTCTCTCTCTCTCTCCCTCTCTCTCTCTCTCTCAATATATATATATATATACGTATAAATATAAATCGTAGACACACACACACACACACACACATACACACACACATATATATATATATATAGAAAGAGAGAGACGGAGAGAGAAATGATTGCAATCAATAACATTTGATTAAAATTAACGTTTCGCATTTAATTGATATTTATAAGGATTATTATTATTATTATTATTATTGCCAAATTTTTAGAAGCATTGATCACACTACAAATGAACATAGACAATAAAACAGTAAAAAATGAAGTATATATATATATATATATATATATATATATATATATACATATATATATATATATATATATATATATATAACCGAAAATCCTGCTTTGACTCAAGGATATATATATATATATATATATATATATATATATATATATATATATATATATATATATTTAAATTTCTCTTTTGAATAGTTTTCTTGTCCTGATGGAATTACTCCCAACTCCGGTTTAACTGGACCAAATAATACTTATATATATATATATATATATGTATATATATATATATATATATATATATATATATATATATATATATATATATATATATGTATACATATATATATATTCACACACATACACTAGATAGATAGATAGATAGATAGATAGATAGATAGATAGATATTAAGGCAGAACTTTAGAAACTACATATTTACACGCACTCGATTATAATGTATAATATTCCTAAGCAAGAAATATAGCACACGCAAGCACAGACTAAGTGCGTATTAGAACGCACAACAAGACGGACATCTCTCTCTCTCTTTCTTTCTCTCTCTCTCTCTCTCTCTCTCTCTCTCTCTCAATATGTATGTATGTATGCATAGATAGATAGATAGATAGTAAGAGAGAAAGGGGGGGAGACTTCCTTATTGATGCCGATATATAGAAAGGCTCAATTAAGTATGTTCGACGTCTTGTCTTTATTAACTCTACACACTGCAGCCCTATATAGAATGATCATGCAGACCATTGCAAATGCATGCCCCTTTTGGTTACAAAAGATGCGTGTTAATTAACACAATGGAAAAAATAATCGGGATTATGGCAGAAAATGTTTCAAAAAGTTAAAAATAAAAAGGAAAATAAAAATAATGAGGCAAAATATATTCCTGCATTTAACAGATGATAAAACTGAACAAATACACAGTGTATAAACTGGAGTATTAGTAGAAAATTAAATTTTTAAGCAACGTTTTCGGATTTATGAAAAAAAAAAAAAATATATATATATATATATATATATATATATATATATATAACGAAATTTTTATATATATACATATATATATATATATATATACATATATATACCTATACATGTATATATACCTATATACGTATATAATTTATATCATTGGAGATATATATATATATATATATATATATATATATATATATAAACATATATACATACATAAATGCAATGATACATGTAGATATAAACAATAATATATACCTATATATATTTACCTATATACACGTAATATATATATATATATATATATGTATATATATATATATATATATATATATATATATATATATATATATATATATATATATATATATATATATATATAAATTACGATTGATTGACGACTTTTTAACTTTTCTTTCTTTTCCGGTGTATAAATCGGTATATCAGTCGAAAAATAAATTTTCAAGCAGCATTTTAGCATGTTATATATATATACATATATATATATATATATATATATATATATATATATATATATATATATATATATAATGTATTTACACACACACACACACACACACACAAATATATATATATATATATATATATATATATATATATATTATTACGATTTATTGATCAATTTTTTCTCTTCTTTCTTTTTTACGTCTGATGATTGTGCACACTGCCTGAAAGGTAACTGTCTTCTGTAGAAGAGGGGAACATTTTTTGTGAATTTTTCTCAGTTGTATTCCTCTTTAAACACACACACACACACACACACACACACACACACACACACACACACACACACACACACATATATATATATATATATATATATATATATATATATATATATATATATGTATGTGTGTGTGTGTGTGTGTATGTATGCACTCGAGCGTATTTTTCCACGACATTGGCCTAGGGGTTAGAGTGTTCGCCAATGGCCCGGGAGACCTGGGTTCAATCCCAGGTCGAGTCATACCAAAGACTCAAAAAATGGTACTTGATGCCTCCTTGCTTAACACTCAGCATTATAAGGTACGGATCAAGGGTAAAGTAGAGCAATCCAGGGAAGGAGTAGCGCCCTCCCCTACACATTGGTGTAGTAGCTATCGAAAAGGGAGCCTTCGGGTTACCCTCGACTATGGTCGCCAACTTTACTTATATATATATAATACCAAA